>JAOYRR010000355.1:0-278317 GCA_038994665.1 Podotricha telesiphe
CTGCGTTCAAATTTTTATACGTTTTCTAAATATGTCTTTTTTGATATTTTTCATATTTAAATTATTACTTCATACATAATATATTTATATATCTGATAAGAGATCTGATAGATGGACTTGTTTTCTTACTGTAGAGATAAATTCATTTATAATCTTATAAAAAATGTCATTTTTGCTGTTCTGTTTTTGAATGGTATACCATCTTTATAATGAAATTTATTTAACAGAACTACTCTCTGTTGAGATTCCAAGGTAATCGTCTTATTTGAATTTCAAAACTGAGTAAAGTCAAACTTTACAAGCTCTTAATTGTGTATGATTAAGATTCAGATGAAAGGGAGTGTTGTATGCTTAGTGAAATTAGGGCAAACTTATTTAAAAGGTTCTAGCTTTGTTGTGAACCAGCACTGACATTGATTTATACAAGTTCGAAATAAAATTACAAAAGTTTTGAAAAGTGTACCTATACAAAAGATTCATATATCTATTTTAAACATTTTTTTCACACACTGAGGATACAAAAATCATATATTTACAAAACGTATAAAAATTTGAACCCGCGCCTCTTGAAACCCGTTCAAGAACCGTTCCTGAGTATATGTTTTTCATATACCTACTAAGTTCCATTTTTCAAATACCGTTTGTAGGTAAAATATGACGCAAATATCAGATTTTAAGCTATCGTGGCGTAGTGGAACAGCGTTTGATTGCAAATACGATTAGTTATGAGTTCGTTTCCCACTCGAAACAATAATTATATTTAAATTATTTGAAAATATAATATTTCTTCGCTCCTGCCCAAAACAAGGTGCGGCATTGATTTCCACCACTCAACACGCAGTGTCTCGAATTCCGGCGGAAATTGGAAACCGTAGAGTCTTGACACTAGGTTCTATCCCCTTGCTAAGCTGTTTTATAAGAAGATTGATTTAAAGCAAACTAAAACAAAAAAAAATATTATTACAATCCCAACTATACACGTTCTAGAAAGGACATTATGTTAATAATATGAAGGTGTTTTACGGTTATCGGTTCCGTCACATGCGCAAGCTTTGAAGCAAATCCGGTGACATTAAATAGGTCATAATTTTTATAATGTTTATTAGTTTGTGATAAGTTAAGATAAATCATTTAACTTTTCTCGTTTGTTTGTTAGTTTTCACTATTAAATTATTTAATAAAGTTCTTTTGAATATAAAAAAGTTTTTTTTTTAAATTATCTCTAATTTTCTTAATGATGATTTTCTGGTTTTGTTTCTAAAGTCAAAGCCAAATAATTTTATTCAAAATAAGAAGCTGCATGCTCCTTTTTTTTAATGTCAAACTTTCAACGTTCAATGAACAATTTACCACCGGGTTACTAAAGTTAATGCCTCGGACCTGAGTAGAACCGGTGCTAGAAACTAAGTTATAGATTGCGCGAATAACTAGCTTCTGCAAGACAAAAATTAAATTCATTGCGGCTGCATCACCTTAAAGTATAATGCCATAGGACATAATACTATGAAACTAGCCAAAGTAAACAAGGCGAGCCGTTTCCACGTCAGTTAATAATCTATTTTTTTTTAACCGCGAAGGCTACTGAGCTAAATCTATTCGCGAATCCATCAATATTTTATTAGAAACACAGAATAATATATTATTCGTTTCCTGTATATATATGTATAAAAAAGAATATCCAATTTTTTTTTTCTTGCTGGTTATTTTATGAAGTAACTTGAAAATAGTGATCTGTCACTAGAATTGTTCTGATAACTTATTAAAATTGAGACGATTTATATCAACATAATGTTGACAAAAATAATCCTTACAGTAAAAGCTCATTCATCTTGGGAGCTTAAAGAAAGTGAAGGAAACATCTTATGTAAGTATGTACATAAGTATGACGAAATTTCCAGATTATCCCCTAAGCTCCTCTTGAGCTGTCTTGATAGCAATTAGGTACATGTTATAATCTCACATGTGGCTCTGAGAATTGCACACTTAATATATATTTGTGATTTCTATTTACAATATATTGAATAATGCTTGGAAGTATGGCTTGGGCTTTTTTTAATATAATTTTAAGTTGTACCTTAAAACTAATAAGGGATTTATTGTACGTTTAAAAAAAAAAAAAAAAATTTATGTGTATACTTAAATTTTAAATTAGCACAAAAAGTTTAGTTCATTGGTAAACAAATGGAACAGTTTCCTGGGTGGATTTTTTTTTGGCATAAAACATGTATTAGATGAAAGATCTAGAGAAGACTGTACTTTCATTAACTACACCGAATGAACTGAATAAAAAAATATATATGATGATAATGAAAATATTGCTAATAATTAATGACACATGTTTCCATCTGCAGAAAATTTTAATAAACTACAAACCTATGTGTAGGCTCGTTCTTTCTCATGAAGATACTAACTTATTCACATAAAATGTCACGCTGTCCTGTCACGTTTTGATTAATGTAAACCACGAAGCAAAAGAAAATTATTACAAACAGCAGTTTCCATTTAGTTGATTAATGGCCAGCTGTAATGAGTTCGGCTAAAGCAATTTCCTGTCTTGACACCTTTCTCGTACCGCCTTCCCTCATTTGCTAGTTCTCCTAAGTTGACTGTCCCAAATCATTCTGTCTATGACAGATGTTGAATAATTAGGATGTATAGTCTACAATATAGCTTATTAGTATCTAAATTATGTCAAATAATTGTATTTGCTAAATTTTATTAATCTATCATTCAATATATAGAAAGCTATTTCTATTTTCATTATTTACTGAGTGATTGAGACAACGTCCATTGGAACCTACACATAGAACTTCTACATACAGAAAGCAAAAATTTCACAAGTTCCTTAGTGTAGTTTAATGTGAGGTAAGAGATTTTTCGAAACAAATGCATTAGTAGGGAAAAGAGGGTTTATAATGTTTTGCAAGTGATATATATATAGAAATGGAAATAATATACTGGGCCAGGTGCAGAAAATTTACGTAAATTAAATTTCGTTTGCGGGCAATAACTGGTTATTGCGGGCAATAAGTTATATATGTGGTTGTGATTTTTACTAATGTTAATTTTACTAAACATTTTGCAATTATTATAAAGGCATAATGGTGCTTTTGAAAAGTATGCGATTGCAATATCGTTTTGAGTTGAATTCTAAGCGGACGAATGCCCATATTTAAAATATCTAGCCACAAAAGGGCGGCATTAAGATTTATCACCCATCACAAAAAAAAATGACAATGAGAAAAGCTGGAGAACATTTGCTAAGTGAGTGATTGACAGATATCGCATAGCCTAAACCCATAGGATGTAGAAACTTTTCAGCCGGAAGTATTGGATGAAGAAAATTTAAATAGGATGTTCTTCTTTCTACAGGGCTTAGGAGAGCACTAAAAGAGGAATAGATTAAGCCATCGTGGCAAAGTGTAACAGCGTCTGACTGTATACGCGATGGTTTTGTAGATTGTGGGTTCGATTACCGCTAAGTTGAATGGTTATATTTAAATTATTACATTTTTAGTATATTTATAGTTTTTCATTTCCTTGCTCTATTGACTAAACAATTTTGGGCCGGAATGTGGACCGAGATAAACCGTCAAGCTGAAAGAATATCACCCGAAATTCTTACGGGAACGGGAAAAAGACAGGTTGTGTTCTCATAAAATTTATCGTATTTTATTTTCCCCTATTAAGCTTAAAGCTCAATGGTCTGTTATAGTGATACTATGAGCCATGGTATATAAGTATTAATAACAGTTCATCAAACAGTATTTTTTTATTAGTCGTCTGCAAAGTAGTCCTTTACTATTAATCTCTAAAACTTATATATGAAATAATATAAGTTTTTGCCAGTGGAACAGCGGCTGACAGTGAACGTGATTGGTTGTGGGTCGATCCCCACTATGCTGAGACAAAACGCGGCGTTCAGTTCCGCCACTCAATACGCATGTGACGAAGTCGGGTGGAAAGTGAAGAATGAAGTGTTTTGCTACTATGTTCTCTATGCCTACCTCGCTGCGACAAAGTCAAAGTCAAATATTTATTATTCAAAATAAGAAGTTAAAGGCTTAATTTTTTGAACGTCAAACAATTTACCAACGGTTCACTTAAGTTATTTGCTCAGAACTGAGAAGAACCGGTGCAAATAACTCTGACTTCTATTTCTTTTCAAAACACTATTTTTTTAGTGACAATGATACATTTGGAATAGACTGGAGCGAGCATTTCATTAACAATGCGTTTTATAATTTAGAAAATCCTTAATTAGGTAATAAATAACCTTTTTCACAACTTTATTAAATTGTGACAATTCGCCGACATTTCAAAAATTCTACTGAACTTATCTTAGATACAGCTTCACGCTTTTCCCGCATAGCAGGGTATTAAGACAGAACCTGGTGTCAAGACACTCCGTTCTCCACTAATCTTAAATGCTTTAGTTAATTATTTATTTCAGATATCTAATTGGTTCTGACTGATCGAGTCCGGGTGTTTATATCGTGTACAAAATATCTGTTGTCGGTATCGCAGTCGAATTTGCTATTAAAATTGCATGCTCCAAAACATATGCGGAAATCGATTTTCAAAATCTCATCACTCTACTATGTAAAGCTAAAAGCTTGTTGCGTGCGTACTTTCTAGATATTAATTATTCTTGTACTAGAATACTGAATATAAATTGTATTCTATTTACATTTTTGTAATAACGTTAAATTCTGCTTCGTGGGCTAACCAAACAATAAATATTACAATATATACCTAATTTTTTTTAAAAATAAATATATGTATTCCCTTAAGACGAAGCTGTAACGATCGCGGTTAGTGAGATACACTCCAGCTACGTTACTCGATATGACGTAGGCTTTTGGGAACAGCGAAAATATACTTCTTTAGAAAAGTCTTTGATTAGTTGTCCTTAATTAATACAAAGCTTTTCTTCATTCTTGAATATTGTCGTTACTTTTGTTTTTATTTAGAGTACTGACAGACGTTTTTTTGTTATTATGCTGCGACTGTCACTGTACAATAAATAGTAACGTACATATCTAACTTATATATATATATATATATATATATATATATATATATATATACTGACTACTACTGACTAACCAATAAATAATACATATCTTACTGTAAGTGGTTGCGATGGTTGCGGGTTCAATTTTCACTCGTGTGAATGATTATATTTAAACTATTTTTATTTCTGCCATTGAGTTCCGTCACTCAACGCGCAATGTGTTAAATTCAGACGGAAAGCGGAGAACGGAGTGTCAAACAAAGTGTTTACTGAAGTAAATGTACCTATATACAAAGATATTGTAGATATTTTAATTTGAGAGGAATATAAGTGGATCTAAGAATTTGATATGTCGATCATATAAGGCCCACATATAAAACAGTATAAATCTCTGTAATAAATGGTCGATTAAGCCTATACTTGCCTAGTATTAGTTAGTGTATTTATATACGTTTTTTGCTTTTACGCATTTTAACGCATGGGAAGGCATATATATAGATTTCTACAACTCAACAACTTTCCGCCCAAAATCGAGACGTTTCGTGTTGACAGGCGGAACTCAACACCGCGCTTTGCCTTACCAAAGCGGCGTGAAAGGCGCCGCGTTGAGCGGTCACCAAATTAATCTCATAACTAATATAGTTTAGTATCAGAAGATATCCCATAGTGCCACGATGGCCTCAGTTACGTATAAAATAATATTTCTTGAAAAATACATATTTCTTGAAGTATACAGAATTCCACAAGTCCGGACATATATGTATATAAAGCGATTTGTCATTTGTATTCTGAAATTGTATATCATTCAGCTGGGTTTTCTCTAAAAATATGAACATTTCACAACAAAATTGTCAACAGACCTTAGAAAATATAAAATATTACTGCTATTCACAATCTTCTGTAAAAACACGTCTATTTTATTTCGATAGAAACTCCATTATGGGTGATATCGTTCCAGCTACGTGTCGTGAAGCAAAACCCGTTATCCTTTAAGACCAGCAATCCTGTGATTTCTCAAAACATCACAACCCCTATAACTTTGGTGAAATATATCGCATACTATATTTTTTTACGTTCAAGTAAATTATTTATGAAGCTCCTAGCAGAGATTTTTTTGGGTTCGAATTGGTTTATCTGGAGATGCGAAGATACTATGTTTCTTTATAGACTTTTGTGTTAATAATGAGTGAATTACTAAACTGTGTTATAAATCAGCATTTAGACATTAATATTATATATGTATTAGCATATATAATATTAATGTCACGCTCGCGGCTTCGCCCGCGAAATATAGCTGTTTGATATTTACAGCGGCCTTCTCGTAAAACAATGAACTTCCTGGAAAATCTTTAGCGGTTCGGCCGTGTTGACGTCACACACAGACAAACACAGTTACTATCGAATGTATAATATTAGTATGGATTACTTCCGTTTACTACATGTTGGCATTGAAACTGACCCAAAATTATAATGAATTTCTTTATAGTTGTTATTTTTTTGTCTCTGAGTCTTCCCCAATCAGACGTTTGTAATTGTTAAATTGTTTTTCAGCTTCTCGCGACTCTTCAACTATTTTCATTCTAAATTTCGTCCACATCGGGCCGGTGGTGTAGCCGTGAAAGCGTCACAGACAGACAGACGGACTTTCGCATATATAATATTAGTATGGAAATATGGATTTCTATACATTATTGTATAAATTATATTGTTGCTATATACATGCAAATTGTTCATATAAACATAAATTACTTTTTAATCTTTAAATTTTTAAATTACTTTTATATCGCAATAACTTACTTTTATATTACGTGAGGTAATATTTTTACTGTCATAAAAAATATAGTAGGAACAAAACTCAAATGCCAGAACAATGTTTTCAGTTATATAGTAATATGAAAAATATATATATCAGCTCGTGGTAATAGATTTTTTGTAATTTATTGAGCTTATAATTTATAATTAGTATGTCATCGAAGTAGCTTATATCTTAAAGCCATCGGGGCGCAGTGGCACAATATCTGATTGCGTAAATCCAATTGGTAGTGGGTTGGATGCTCACTCGGAGAAATGATTTATATTTCTACCTACGTACTTAAGACAAAGAGCGACGTTGTATTTTGAGCGGAAAGCGGAGAACGGAGTGTCTTGACACTAGGTTCTCTCTGATTACCCTGCTATGCTGGAAAAAGCGTGAAACATAGTATAGTGTTATCGAAGTATTTTTTATTTTCTATACAAAATAAAAATTCAGTTCGCCAATGTAACGTTGTATGAAGACCACAAAATTTATATCTATATTTTAATAAGAAATTAAAAACCGGAAGCTAAATTCCATTTCATACAATCCCGAAGGGAATACGCTACGAAGTTTGACTTATTAGATGCGATATAGGAATTCGGAAGTCGGGAAAGCAGTCCCGCCGCGGCCGTCGCGAGCGGCGGGTTCTCGGCCACGCGGTCCCGTGTTGTTTTTAGGACTATATATATATCTATATATGCATATGCATATGAAAATATATATGTATATAAAATAATTTTTATATGAAAGTAATTATATGATTAGATTTTTTGAG
Source organism: Podotricha telesiphe (assembly GCA_038994665.1). Taxonomy (NCBI): domain Eukaryota; kingdom Metazoa; phylum Arthropoda; class Insecta; order Lepidoptera; family Nymphalidae; genus Podotricha; species Podotricha telesiphe. The sequence continues at coordinate 7,591 of JAOYRR010000355.1, forward strand.
CTAGTTTGTGTGTTTGTTAGCTGAATGTCAGCTCAATTCAATTATTGCAATCGATTTTGCGGCTTACAAATAATGTAGAATTTAATGGATTTGAGATACTATTTTACTTAATATTGTCACTTGAAAATTTCAAATGAATCTTTCATTATTTCTATATGGGTCAATGAATGAATGTTGTGTTTTGAAATATTTTATTTATCGTTGATATAAAAAATATGAAACTATTTTAATTAAATTGATTATAAATAAATTATTATAAGATAAATTATTAACAATAAGAAAGTAATGAAAGTAAAAAAAAGCTTTTAAAAATTTACGCCCTGTCAGCGTCTACTTAAAGAAATGTCATATATCACTTATTGTCCAATTATCGCTCGTTTGTTAATGAGTTTAGTTTTGGAACTAAACGTTGCAATTTTACATCGTTATTTGCAATTTAAACACCCAAGGTAACATTAGTACAGGCATGCCTGATCGTAATGGTTGTAGTTTCATAATATTAAGAGTAGTTTGCGTCCGTGTAAATAGCAAAGGTCGGCGCTGGGTTCCGCATCGCAGATTAATAAAGTTTCTTTAAAAGTTCCCAAGCGGGCTTGTGCGGCGTTGAGTTACGCCATTTATCAAATATTGAGGCAAGAGTGTATAAAATTAGTGAATATAATAAAAATAACGTGTCAGCTCAAACGAACATGTACCGACGTACAATTTGATTAAATATTTTTTACAACTGAATTGTGCAATTCAACAACTGTAATTAAATAAGTGGTCAAAACGTTTCTGTTTACGATGAAATTAAATTCAATTTGAAATTTTAATCTGTTTTGCGTATATTTTTAGTTTTCAGCTTTTGTAGGTTTTAATATAATATTAAAATCGGTTCTCAGTTTGGTTCCGTTTTGTCCCGGTTTTATGTATGAATGTATTTTATTAAAACATGAATCGTGGCTAAGTTAGAACGTCGGTCTGTAAATGTGTTGGTTATGGGTTCTATCCCCACCCCGACTCTGAAAATATTATTTAAAGTGATTTTCATTCCATTTCTCTGGTTAGATTTGGGGCGGCGTTGAGTTCCGTTCCGAACTCGGGTGGAGAGCGGTGTCGTGATACTAGTTTCTTCTCTCTACTCTGTCTACACTGATATGCTAAAGCAAAAACCTATATTTTAATAAAACGTTTATCATAATTAAATATACACGAAGCTAAAATATACACGATTATTTAAAAAACAGCGATAGACACGGTATAAATACAAGTAGTAAAAATAAGCTGATTACTCTTATTATTAGATTACTTCAAAAGGTGAATAAATCATTTATGTCACAGGGTATAATAATGTCAAACTTGCCACTTGAACACTTTAAAATTAAGTTTAAAAATATATTATTGAGGACAGTATATTATTCGGTCCAGGAATATTATTCTGATGTTAATGTGTGAAGTTAAATGCTGTTGATGCTGACTCGGGAGGCTTCTTATTGCAAAACTATATTTGGAAAGAGCAACTGTTGAGCTTCTCGCCGGATCTGCTCAGCAGAACTGCCTTCCGAGCCGGAGGTAGCCGCCGCTAGGACTGACACTACTGACATTTTATGTTAATTGACAATTCGAAAGTGCTTGTTTATATAGCCTATTTGAATAAAGAATACTTTGATTTTGAAAAAGACATATTTAGAAAACGTATAAAAATTTAAACGCAGCGGGATTTGAACCTGCGCCTCTTGAAAACCGTCCAAGGGCTCTGACCGCTAAACCATGCGTTCTACATCCAGCTGCGTTGAAATTCTTATACGCTTATTACAACTTATATTTGTTGTTAGCATTTCTGTAGAAAGATTTTTACAAATTTCTGCATCCCAAAGATTATTCTCCGAACAATCGTTGGCAAGAGAGAATGCTATTTATTAAATATTTTATTTTTTAACATTTTTTAAAGTGTTATTCGCACACTAAGGAAAATTAACGCGTTAAAATTTTTATACTTTTTCTTAATATATCTTTTTCAATTTCCTATATACTTTGATTTTGATTATGATAAAGGGTAAAGCTGGAAATCAGTCTTTTTTTTCGTAAATATTATGTACCTGTTTAGTCAAAGAAACAGTCAAAGAGATTTTATATTTTTAATCCAAAATCTTATTCGCATCTGCGAACAAACTAATGTATCTACGTCACGTCAATACGTCTATCGTCGAGGCAATCTTGAGGCGAAGCAATGTTATGGGTTATCTTTAGCGTTTTGATTTCCTTTTGACTCTGGTAATCAGGGCAAGGATAAAACAGATTGATACTTGAAGTTGGACGTTGAAGTTTGAAATGGAGTTTGAAGTTGATAGAAAGTATTGTATTTTCATCTGATCCAGGCATGTGAACTGAAGTACAAATAGAATGTTCAATAATAGTAGATATTATAATAATCTTTTACTACGCAATATCTGTAAACAGCAAGTAGTTTACAGTAGACCACAAAGTTTTTTTTTTTTACATCATATAAATTGCCAATGTATAAATTAATCAAGTTTACTTTCAGTATTTCAATTTACGCGTATTAAATGTACGTAAGTATGGTACTACTACTACTTTATAAACAATATATATGTATGCCCTTGCGCTTCCAAATCAACGCTTGAAGTTCATTATTTCTTAGAATTCTTAAATAAAAGTTGCCTTAGTTACTCCAATGTTCTATACTCCTATGCCAGTGAAAGTCCCGTCAAAATTGGTCCAGCTTTGCCAGAGATTAGCCGGAATACACTGACAGACAGAGAGACAGACAGACAAAAAATATAAAAAATGTTATTTCAGAAAAACACATGCATATTGTAAAAAGCGGTTAATTTAATGTAATAATAACGCACTCCAATTTTATTTATTTGTATAAACATCTTTTAAATTTGGTAAGGCGCATTTCTGGGAAATATTTCGTTTTCATGTTAAAAAAAAAAATTATTGTACCAGGCGTAAATAAAAATAAGACGATACGTTTTATAAAAGGAATACGGATATGAATCGTCTGTTGGTTTCATTATAATATATGTTTATTATGTAATAGCATCAACATTTTGTTTCCCCAAGTTTTTTTCAAATTCGTCTTAATAATATACGAGTTCAGTTTCTTAGAGTAATAAGAATTCCATTACTCATACAAACATTCAAACATTTTCTTAATATTGAATAATCCAAGGTTTATAAGTACAAAGGAACTGGCCCAGTTTCATACTCGTATACTCAAACAACTAAGATTGTTTAAGCAGCTGTAGCGTCACGTGTAGCTGCATTTACATCCATCTCGTTCTCGACACTATTTAGACGTTCTTGAGGTCAAGGTTGACCCACCTTTGTATGTATCATAGTACAGATATGTATGTATATCTGGAGTTATACGAGTTTTTATTTATTGTTTCTTGAAAGTGTTTGTTATTGTACAATAAAAAGTTGTACAATATTGCTTAAGTCAACACAATAGTGGTCGGTTCGAATCGTTGATATTTACTACGCAAAATTTTACATATTAAATAGATGGACTCTCCTGTCCATCATGGCGCAGTCGGACAGCGGACAGATACAGTTAGTATCACGATTGGTTGTGGATTCGATTCCCGTACGGGGAAATGATTGTATTTCAATTACTTTCATTTCTCCGCTCTAGAGGCGTACAAAGCGCGGCGTTGAGTTCCGCCCCTCAAGAAGCAACGTCTCGGATTCCGGCGGAAAGTGGAGAACATAGTGTCTTAACACTAGGTTATTGGGTTAGATCTCTGTCTATTTGTATATTAATGTTTTTGTATATACATATTTTTGTATTAATGTCGTCTTAGCTTAATTTATATTTTTAACTCAACACAATAGTCGTCAGTTCAAATCGTTGTTATTTACTATGCAATATATCTCAATAGTTAAACGGTTCAAGTTTAAAGGTATATTTTAAAATATGATCCCTTCACGATCGAAGAGTTTTTCATTTAATAAAATTAGCAATCGTTTAATTTAATTCAAATTCAGTATATTAATTAGTATTTCTTATAAAAACCATTTATTTTAAAACGTTCTTCATAAACTCATATGATAAATTATTTAAATGTAATATATGCTTTACCCGCCCTGAAGTTTGATCAATCAGCCAAACTCCACCCTCAGAGCAACGATCCAAATTACTAATACCTTTTTATCTTGAATTTGAAATATCACTGTCCCTAAAGTAATTTCAAAGCCTATTTGAATCCCTAAATTATACAATTAAAAAAAACTATGTATTTTTGTCTGAACGTGCTGGCCGAAGATATTGATGGAATAGGCTAGGGCTTCGTTTAAAAGTGAACTGTATCTGTATCAAGAGTCTTTGTATTGTTACTCGATCGATATTATCGCTTCCTTTCGTATCGATTTTTTATCGATATGTATAGATCATTTTTTTTCTTAATTGTGTCAATTTTATTGTCTACGAGAAAAGTTTACATATGTTACAGATTACCTGAATTGTAAATTGTTTTGAATCAATTAAAAAGGACGCAGCTAAAAGCGCAAAAAGCGATTTCACTCGCAATTTGGAGAACAGAGTGCCTTGACACTAGTTTCTCTCTGACTACACTGCTATGCGGGAAACTGAAAAAAAAAGAAAAATAAAAACTATCCGTGAAATTAGTATGTAAAAGTGTATGAATAGCTCGTATAAAACCTACAAGCGGACTTAAATTGTCAAACGTAGACTTTGCACAGATGCATAATGTTATTTAATTGTCTTGGATTTATTATTATTGTATTTTCCAGTTTTAATGAGTTTTATGCAATTTTTATTTCATTTATATTCATAAGTCTAAATCCTTTTCGAAATAATTCTAGACGTCCAGTTAAAGACTACAAAAGCACTGTGGGCTGTACTAAGTGCTGTGGGCGGTTAATAGAAGGCACTTAGGGAATTAACTCGGTAATAAAAGGAAGGGAGTTATGCAGATGTATCATTGTGGACAATACAATAATATATGAATTATTTCCTTTATTTACAGTTTTATACCAGTATAGAAAATGACATAAAATATTCCATATTGTATATAACATATAAAAAAGTGCATTACTTCAAGTTATCTCTTACTTTGGTAAAGAAAGAATTAATTATAAAAAGAAAAGGGAATAATGTTTTAGTGCGAACCAATAAACCTAATAACAATGTACAGCTTCACCCTTTATCCCCGCATAGCATATAGAGATAACCTAGTGTCAAAACACTCCGTTTTCCATTCTCTGCCCGATATTCAGACATTGTGTGTTAAGTGGTGTAAATTTATGTACCAGAATGGATAAACGAAAATATTTAAATTTATAATCATTCCGCCAAGTGGGAATCGAACCCACAATCATCAATCAACCCATAGTCAGACGCTGTACCACTGCGCTGCTATGGCATAATAATAACAATGAGATAATAAGATTTTATGGTAATTTAATATTGCACTTTAGTCTTGTTTCGTACCGAATGCGCATTCCAACAATCACTTTGTACTATAGAGGGTTTTTATATTGCTTATTGCAATTCTAAGTTGTTTTCTCGGTATTTATATAAGTAAAAAAAAATCACCTAACTTCGATAAATTATTGAACGTTTATTGGACAAAGTACATTTCAAAGAGAAGTCGTCTTGTCTAGCTTATCAGCAGCTGCTGTAAATTGATAATATTTCTTATCTATATGTATATTTACATAATATATATGTTAGCAGTTTCACGCTTTTTCCCGCATAGCAAGGTATTCAGAGAGAACCTAGTGTCAAGACACTTCGTTCTGCGTTTACCGCCCGAAATCGGGACGTTGCATGTTGAGCGGTGGAACTCAACGCCCCGCATCGTTTTAGGTAACAGAGAAATGATGATGATTTAAATATAATCATTGCCTCGTGGGAATCGAACCTACGACCAATCACATTTGCAGTCAGACGAATCCCACTATGCCACGATGGCCGCAAATTTATATAATTTTTATTTGATAACGAAAACCGCCCATCATACTCACCAACTTTTACTTATGAAGCATTTACTTATTTCTTATAGTTTAGCTAGACCTTTATGATTCTTCTTCAGTTGCACCGGTTCTTAATTTTTTATATGTTGACAAAGAGAGTATACATCACACGGAACAAATTGCGTTGAGGTGGCTTTTATTTATTTCTAAATCGGTCCAGTAACTACAAAGATGTGCGCGCACAAACAGACAGACAAATATATTAAAAATCATAGATTAATTATCTATTACTGTTTATACGTTTTACTTAAATACATTCAATGTACAGACACAACTTTTTAACTGTTTTATTATACGATATATGTTAGATAAATTAATATGCAATATAGATTATCCATGATACAACACTGTTTGTTTTAGCGACGAAAAAAACGGGGGAGTATCTCAATTAGACACGTATATTTTTTTTTATGTTAGACTACCGCATAACTGTACCATTTTACAATACAATTTTGATAATTATTTTTGAAGTTGGCCCCATAACAATTTTGAACAAAAATTGTAACCCTAAGGGTTGGAAGGGGATGATTGCGTATCCACTTAGTCGTCGGTTTTTGTTAAAAGTTCTTATTAATTTAAAATTTGCTTCCTATTGTTCATTCGTTGTAGATTTAAATTTCATTAGTTTAATAATAAACGCGATTTCACCTGTGATGCTAAATCGTGATAAAAAGTAATCATGTACTATATTATAGAATGCTCGATAAAATCACATACTCATATGAAAAAATCCATAAAAAATATTCAATCAATTAATTTTTTTGTGTATTAACTAAAAACAAGGGTTTCAATGGTACCCGTATGGCGTGGGTTCGAATCCTGCTGCGTTAAAAATTTTATGCGCTTCTAAATATTTATTTTTATTTTCTCAACATGAGTGACAAAGGTCTGATCTGGTCTGTCTATCTGTGTAATTTCCTCGCCCTGTTATGTGTCATAGTTTAATACGAGTACTTTGAGTTTTGTTTAATAATTAAATAATATAATGTAACAACGTTCATAATAACCAGATAATGATAAATCATTATTTATATGGATTTATATAATCATTTGGCACCATTAATTTCATAATTATTACACCTTTTTGCTTAACTTACCGTGTAGTATGATATAGTGAGTGCCAAATTTTGCAAACTAAATTAAATAAACTGCTTTGGAATATACATTTAGTTCTGATGACAAATGTAATTGTATAAAATCAATTCATCAGTTTTTCAACCATCAATCAAATTGTTCTTTTTTTTCTTAAAAATTAATGGCTGCAGCAACAAAATGGTGGATATATATATATGTAAAACCTATTCAAGTGAAAGGGTTTAACTTGTAGAATACAAACGACCATGGAAGAAAAAACAAAGGCTTGTTTTACAAAATGCTTTTTTATTGATACTATTATCATTATATTAATGGACGAAGGAAAAACTTTGGACCCCTTTTTATATTCAACTAGCGAACCGCTCGCGGCTTCGTCTAAATTATGTCGATCTAACTTATATCACAAACTGTGCTTAAATTTATAATTCATTCAATGGTTGTAACTTTTTTATTTACAGATTGAAATAAAATAAACACTAAATGTTAAGCATTAATGCATTTAAATCGATTAAGCTGTAACAGATAGACAAACAAAAAGGAAAATAAAGAACATTTTTTTTGGGTCCTCTTTATTATATTTATAAAGGCTGGGTGCCTTCTTTCTAATATTAGTTCTCATATATCTTCCATGTACAGACAGCGATCTGTTACACTTTTACATATATGTATATAGATTAAATGAAAATTGTGCAGACGGAAAAGTATGAAGTTTGACAAAGCTAATGTGTGTAAAAAGCTATTTTTTTATACAGTAATCCCACAGAAATATATAAAATTATTAAAATAAACATTACCAACACTACCATACATGCTTCATGCGATATACGATAAGGGATATCTACTTGCCTAGGTAATAACTTGGCCCGAAACGTTGAGATGCAAAATATAAGTGATATGAATGCGCACATTGATAGCGATTATGCCGTATTTTTATCAATATCATATTTTTATATCATCGCTGCGCAAATTGTGATAAGCTTCCTTAATAGAAGGCGGGCGATTATTATACTTGCTGCCACGTAATAAGGTACCGAGATAGTATTGTTTATTACAACAGTGTTGTGATGGATTTTGATTAAGCCAAACGTTTGTTCCGTTGATATAAAAGCTTTATGTCTTGTCTTTGCGATACATTGAGTTGAAATTTGAATTAATTATTGTTTTTTTATTTGGATATTTAAATTATTCATTGATTTTACATTAATAGTATGTCTAAAAATATATAATAAATATTCGTGTAAGTAAATAAATTTGCCATCTACCAAGTCTGCCGGTGTCAAATAGTAAATATATTTTAGTGTAACGTGGTGCAAAAATAAGTGATTTTCAAACAACTATGGAAATGCTGCGGATCGCCCTGGTGCCACTCACACTGACTATCGGCCTTACATATCTTAATGTTAAAAAGTAAGTAGTAAAGTAGTGGTGGCTTGTTGTAAGCTGTTTTTCTACCATACAGGCAATAGTGGTGGGAAAGTTCTAACTAACTGTGAAAGCGATCGTTGTGGGTTCGATTCCCACTTGGAGGAATTCATTTTATTTAAAGTCCGCCTACATGTCACAAATTCGGGCGCAAAGTAGGTTCTCCGTGCCTCATTGCTATGCTAGATCGAGATATTGCCAGCTGCACTCAACTGTGGCGGAACTAAACGCCGCGCTTTGTCTTACTGTTCGTAATGGTTCTTATCTATTAACTACTTTGTTCGGTTTGGTTGTTTTTTTCAGGTTATTTTTATCAAAAAAAAATCTTCGCAGTCAAATATTTAGATTTTTGTATTAAAAAACGTTACGATGTTTTTAACATTTTTAAAGTGTTACACACAGTTAAAAAGTTATTAACATATTTTTAGAAAACGAATAATATTTTTTGAACACAGCGGCATTTGAACCCGCTCGTCTTGGAATCCGTCCAAGCGCTCTGACTGCTAAGCCATACGTTCTACATCCGGTTACGTCGACATTCTTATACGCTTATTATATTTGTTGTTAGCAACTTCTGTAGAGAGATTTTTATAAATTTCTGCTACTCAAAGATTATTCTACGAACAATTGAATAAATATCATCGTATAAATAAATAGGCTGGTAACGACTAATGTATTTTTCCTTTGATCAACTCTTGTGAAGAGGTCCGTGGGCTGTAACGTCGCACAAGTGACGTGCCCTTTTAGTATATTAACTATTATGTTAATATATTCTAGAATCTTCGCAATTTTTAAAATAAATATGGCCACTATTGGAAATACGCCCAATTTGGTAAGTTGTGTTTTCGTTTTATAAAATTATGTTATATGTTTAAGGTAAAAACTTACCTACCCGCAAACTCTGAGCATGCAGTTAGGTAAAATAACTTTGGTCATTAGGTACTCAGCTTATAAGTTATATGTTATTATATTTTAATTAGGCTTAGCTCATACCAATCGATCAGAATCTTGTACGAATTCTGAGGTACACTCAGTGGTTAGATTTGGTACTTTTTCGACATTGTAAATATAGCTATCGGATATTTTAAAGTTTACATTTTTATTCGGAAATACAAATGTTCACCGAAATCAAGATTAATCGTAGGCTTGGTTGCCTTAATCGTTGCAAAAAAATTTAATTCTTTTTTTTTTATTAATTAATATTGTCAAATATCTTAGCTTTTTATAAGTTTTTGATGGCTAATCATATTAAAGCGTATGTAGTTTTTTGAGTTTTATATTTTTTATAAGATACATTCAATTTTTATTAAAATCTTTAAACATTTTCCGGTATCCGTATGTACCTTTCTTAAAATTTTTACATATTAATATTGAAAATTTCTCATACTCATACTTGAAGAAAACTTCAAATTTTCTGTAAATAATATATACCCAGAAATAATGTACACTCATGACTTCTGAGGCGCGCGGCGCGGCGTCTTTCTTATTGTTTTTAAACCAAATTCCCAAGAAGACGTGACTAGCGACGTGTAGAATTCTATCCATATCATCATAAATTACACATTATTATAGTCTTGTGTCTGTTTGTAAATAAAGAAGTTACTTCGTTACAAGGATTGACTGGTCCATGAAGTCTGCTAGACCACATTGTTGGATCAAAGAAAGCAACAAATATCTAGTATATATTGAACCCCCGCTTGTAATATCTACACGTAATCGATTATCGTTAACGTTTCTTTATTCTGCTCACGTGAGCTCAAGTCCTAATGAGATAAAAAAAGGAGATTGAGATAAAGGAGACTGATAGAACTTAATCTCAGTATCAATTTTAAAAGATATCTGTAAAGATTTCCTGATAAATCACTGTCAGTTGGTTTTTTCTTTCCTTTTCTATCGTTGAGGGATTTATCAGCTAGCTTCTGTTGCCATCCGTTTCCAAATGTTTCTGCTCAATTCTGAGAAGTACAAACTTATATTAAATGGCGTTCAAAAGTAATAAGGTTTCCATGTAATCCAGTTATCTTGTATATTCTGACTTGACTAGCGACCTGCGGAATTGTTGACAACGCAAACAATATATTCCATACGTTTTTTTTAACATTGTTTTTTTAAAGTGTTATTCCCACACTAAGGAAAATGAAAAAGCCATATTTAGAAAACGTATAAAAATTTGAACGCAGCCAGAGGTTATTGAACGGTTTTCAAGAGGCGCGGGTTCAAATCCCGGTGCGTTCAAATTTTTATACGTTTTCTAAATATATTCCATACGATTTTTAAATTGCCATTTGGTGACAAGTTAGCGGTGAAATTTGAAATAGGTTTTATCATAGCCATGTGGGCAAATATTTTCACGTTTGTACAATGTCTGGTTTTCTCAAAGGAGTAAGTCTGATTCATGTAATTCGATGGACTACTTTATTGGATCGAAGAAAACCACAAATATCCAGTATGTATTGAGCACTTGGTAGTATTATCCACACATAATCGGTTACCGTGCTAATGGGATATAAATAAAAAAGATTGAGAATAAAAAATAGAGCGTCATCTCAATATAAATTTTTATAATGTCTGTAGTTATTATTTAATAATAGGAAGTTATCGGCCAGCGTCGACTGTCATCTATATACTTTTTTTACGTGAAAGAAGTAAAAACTTACGTTACATAGTACGTGAATTGAGAGCGGTTATTTAGAATACCGTGGGATCCAACCCTGTTATGATGGTTAAGTGACTGGAATTAGTGGCGAATGAATGCATGCATGCATAAATATATATTATATTTTGCAATGAAACTATTTTTAACCGGATTAATCGCGTATAATTTTGGTATTCGATAATGCATTTTAGAACCCGACGTTTCGAACACTCTCCAGTAGTCCGTGGTCACAGGTAGACTCTACATAATCCGGTTAAAAATAGTTTAATTTCAAAATGTGTAATAATGGTGAAAATCAAAGAACTTATTATATATTATACGCTAGATATAATGTATTATATAATACAATAGGAGTTTACAAATGCCAAAAATATGCTGTGTCTGCACTATGCCTAATACAGTACAGGTCTTTTTTTCTTTCTTCAAGGCGTGATCAGCCTATCCCGAGTTTCTAAAGGGGAGGTAATCTGCAAAAGGGTTTCCTAACGAAAAAAAAGTGCATTTGTAAAACTTAAAACATTATTTTATATATTTGTAAAAATATAATTTAAATTTATAATTATATAATAAATTACTGTTTAAAAAGATTTACGTAGTCTCATTGTTTTTTTGCTTCTACAATATAAAATTGACAACCATTACATATATTTTATTTTAGTAAAATTTGTGGTCGTTCATGATTTCAGTACAGTGTATTATAATACAAATAGTTTATATCACGATTAAAAAAAAACTCCTAGTTCTGTCATATTTGCAGATAAAAAATATTTAACAAAATCCACTAGTACACAGGGGATTGTAAACAAAATAAATTCTAAACAAAATGTAAACTCGGTCACGTTTTTTCAATTTTAAGGGATGCTGCGGTAGGTTTGTACGTGAAGTTATACTTATATGTATATTTCAGAACAATTTTGAATCTATATAAATTAAAAATGTTGTACAGTTAAATATTTAAGTCCCTCATTTGCGTTGTTCTCGTTTTAATTTAAGAAATCTCTTAAACGAAATTCTTAAGTCAAACTCACATGAAAAACGGCAGATTCATGGGTAAAGCTTCGTAAAAAATGTTTCAAAATAAACACAAAAAAACCTGTATCATGTAATTAAAACATAAAAAACCAAAGAGGAGAGAAGAGTGTAAAAGTTCCATGGTGATTGAAACATTTCTATAAGTAGTTTTACACAATGATAATAGTTTTCAACGACATTGACATTGTTATGTATATTCTTTTAATTAATGGAAGGTATCTATGAATGTAAAAAAATATTGTGTTATTTAGGAATGTAGAAAAAATAACCTATTATTTAAATTTGTCTCATCGCCTGGTTAATAAGCTTTTGTAAGCGAGCACTTACAAAGTCTTATGTATCCCAATATCGTGCGCAACTAAAATGGCTCATGATAAAACACAGACGCCATTTGCCCTCACACCATCCTGTCACTCCGTCTTACCTCAAAGAATGCTTCAAGTTCTTGGATTCGAACCCACTTCACACCCTATACCTCCGTTCCCGTAAAAATAACCTCCTAGAAATATCTTTGGGCTGCATGAAATACTATGGAGGCTCTTTTACTGTCAAGTCAGTAAAATGATGATGATGGGATGGCGCTGCCACTGATAATAAAACAGTTCCAGTCGGTTGCGATACTTAAGCGACGTCTTAAAGGGCACTATTTTATACAATACGTATAATCTGACTCTCAATGCATATTTTGTGTATGTATATTGATATATGTATGTATGTAGGTATATATGTATGTATGTATGTTTGTATGTTTGAATGTACGTTTGTTTTTACGTATGTATGTATTTTTGTTTGTATGTACGTATATAATACTTTATGCACCACTTTGCGTTCTCTTGTGGTAGATCCTTTAGTTTTTGGTTGCCTGGAAGAGATTGCTTCTAGTAATAAGGCCGCCATTGCACATATAAATTAAACTGTGTTATTGGGTCTAAATTGTAATTTATTGTGCGATAAAGTGTTATTATTATTATTATTACTACCTATTGTTTCTCTCCCACTCAACATTTCAACTCACTCGTCTTGGAATGGGACCGTAAATGAAGGTCGTAATGACTTGACACTAGGTTCTCACTGACTACCCCGCTATTCAGGAATAAGCGTGAACCTGATAAAGATATCCTCAATATGAATTCCAAATTCATCCTCTTGAAAGTACGAAAATTATTGAAGTAAAATAATTTTAAATTATAACTTTGGCTGTATACAAATGATTACATAAACCAAAATTTTTATATTATCACAAGCTATAATTAATAAGTTATGGTTCTTTTTAAATAAATTGCAATCAATATAATTATATTAAGAAATAAATGAAAACTATGATCTCATCTCATACAAATATAAAGAAGGAACGTTACGTCATTTTGTAGACTACATTCAGATCATTTTAAAAATAATTAATAATCTGTGTACGTAATAATATGCAGATATATTATAATCAGCGACCCGCCTCGCGGCTTCGCTCGCTTTAGCTATAGCTGTTTGGTATTTCCGGCGGTCATTTCGTAGCAATTGAATTCCTGGAAAAACTAAAAATGAGAGAAAATTATGTTCATCCCTAGACATAGATAGATTTGGCCGCGGTGACGTCACAGACAGACAGACAGAGTACCTTTCGCATTTATAATATTAGTATGGATTGTAAATTGTAATATAATAAAATAAATGAATTGAATATTGATATTTGTTGATGTAGTATAAGGAAGAGTGATCGAGTAGTTGAATCAAAATGGCGACATCTAAATTGGCAACTTACCATATTAGGAAAAGTTTGTCGTAAATTTTACATATATGTTGCTTGTTATTATTTGTTTGTTTTTAGCTATGTTAAAACAATACAATCTTTTTGTATAGTTGATTTTATAAATTATAGTTACTAGCATATTTCTATACGCTTTTGATTAATTTTGCCTGTAAAATAAATAACCACTCAAAAAAAACTTATAACGCTATTTTGACCTAGTTATTGCCGATTTTGATATACTAATTGGATTTATTTGAAAATTTACACATGTCCGGATTACTAATATGGTTATTTTATTCATAAAATTATCAAGGCTATGAATTTATTTGAATATTTTATAACTATATTATATACCTGAAACCAGCTTCACGCTTTTTCACGCATAGGGGTAGTCAGAGCGAAGCTAGTGTACGAGACACACGGTTCTCCACTTACCACCCAAATCCGTGTTGAGTGGCGGAAATAAACGCAGCGCTTTGTTTTGTTACTAGAGAGGAGCGGAGAAATAAAAATACTTTAGTATTAATCATTTCCTTGAGTGGGACTCGAACCATAGTGTGTACAGTTAGACTGTCGCACTGCGCCACGATAGCCTCATTATATTACATAAATACTATGAATTTCTCTATATGTTGCCAATTCAACTGCAAAATTACTTAAATGAAGATGTGATATCTATACTATAGTAAATACTAGATTCATTTAATTTCGATATCAGACAGCACTTATCAATCAAATGGCCATATTACTTTTATTTTATATTTATTATTGTATATATAGTTATATTATATATAGTTATATTATATATGTATTCCAATAGGTATGTTTATATATGTCTATGTGTATATATTTTATATTAGTAATATGTTTCGCTGAAATTTGATGGTGTTTATTTATTGCACATTACTGCTATCCCGCTGTATTGCCTTTACTTCACTGCCACAGGTTGGCTGGAAGAAATCTCTCTTAGAGATAAGTCCACCGTTGCTCACTTAATTTCTGTAATGTAAAGAATATATATATATATATATATATATATATATATATATATATATATATAGTTTCGTCAGGACAGTACATTTTTATATATTAATATATTTTGTACTGCTAGTTAATTAAATGAGTTACATTTACTGAATAAATATAGTTGCATCATAGTTGCTTTAGTAAAAAATATAGTTGCATCGAGTTCAGCTTAGGTATATATGAAGCAAAAAGCTCTTCATCAACTTAGAGAGTCGATCTGAATAATTAATATTTTTAGTATATTGCTAACTTGACCTATAAAACGTGATGTTGAGAAAACGGTAAATAAATGAAATAAAGAATTGTTATAATTAGTTTTGCGTTTCAGGTTGTATTTTATAAATTTTTATTTTGTATGAATTTCATGACTAAATTTAAAAAGTTAAATTTAATTTGGCCTTAGTATATTGAATAGAAGCTCTCGTGATTTAGTGCGACAGCATTTGACTGCAAACACTCGGATGAATGATTATATTTAAATTATATTCACTTTGCCGCTCAGGTAAAACAAAGTGACTTCGAGCGCATAGCGGAGTGTCTTGATGAAACGTTATCTGTAACTAATTTGCTATACAAATATAAATTAAAAATATTAATTAAATATTGCAAATTGTCAACAGGAACGCTTACAGTCGAAGAGGTATACAAGGACAGAGATCAGTTCGCGGGCTTGGTACGAGAAGTGGCAGCGCCGGACGTAGGGCGGATGGGCATCGAGATACTGTCCTTTACGATCAAGGACGTTTACGATGACGTACAGTACTTGGCCAGCTTGGGGAAGGCGCAGACGGCGGTTGTGAAGCGCGACGCAGACATAGGCGTGGCACAGGCCAACAGAGATGCTGGGATACGGGTAAGTTTTGTACACATTGACCCATTAGAGAGAGGAATAGGTGGCTTCGATGATGAACGAGATAGAAGGATAGATGATTAGATATTTTGTACGTTGAACATTGGGATACTTATCACAGTTACGGTTAGTTATAACAAATATTTCATATTTAGAAATGCAAAAAGGGAAAGTTGACGTCGAAACTCATGTTTTGGGAAACTTATATTAAATTTGTACAATTTTAAAATGTTTTTTTTTGTTACTATATTTATTTGTACGTATAATTAAGTAACAAAATTTGATAAAGTGAGACTTTACAATTTAACATGACGTAAACGAATCCAGGTAATTATTTTGTATACATTTTTTATTTGTATATATCACTGATGATAAATTAGTCCAGAAAGTCAAGGCCGTTTTGGACGTCAATTATCTTAAATTCAATATTAGTTTATTAGCCTTAGTTTCATCAATTTAATGTTTTTAGGGCAGTCGTTAATTTTCATAAGGGCCAATATCGAATGACTAAAGTATGTCAATAGGAGAGGAGCTGGGTTTATGCCCTTAATGAAGCAGCAGCACTGATTACTAAGATTGGTTACAAGGGCGTCTATTAGTATAAGATATCATTGTATTAAACAGACTGCTCTAGAAATACATCAGTGATAGCCGACAGTATTGTCAATTAGTTGCGCATGTTCATTGAGCCCATCGTGGCGCAGTGGGATAGAGAATGACCATAAAGGAGATTGGTTGTGTGTTGAATTCCCATTTGGTGGAATGGTTATAATCTGGTTATTTTTATTTGTCTGCTCTGGTGAGAGGTCTTGAATTCGAGTTTAATGACGGCATATTCTATACTACCTAAAGCGTAAAGCTGAAAAAATAATGTGGATATAGATGTGTAGCGATTGATGGATTGCAGTATCGATTTCTGTTAACGGGAATTGTACTATATACAGAAGTTTATTAGTTAATTATAGCCACGATAGCCAAAACTTTTACTGACAATGAATACAACACAAATTTTAGTAGTACCTTAATTTAATACTAGATGAAGTGGCATCATTTTTAATGAGCTAAGGTTTTAAAATCGTTTTATCATTTTTAAAAGGAAGCGGAATGCGAAAAAACTGCAATGGACGTCAAGTACTCGATGGATACAAGGATAGAAGACAACACACGACTTTTTAAACTGCAAAAAGCTCAATTCGATCAAGAAATCAATACAGCTGTGAGTAAATTGACGTGCGCTTTTTAAAGTAAAATGAAAAGGATTTGTTTGTTTTATTGTAAAACAATCCTAAGAGTAGTATACCCTTAGTATTCTATTCTTTTCTCGCTTTTCTCCATGAGGGTACCGGGTTGCGTTGCAGCTTTGCGCAGTGTCAGACTTTTGATCTAAGTATAAGCCCCTTTAAACTCAGCATAGCGCTCACCTCCGAACGCTGTCCGAGCTTTTTCTACCTAATCAAATTTGTAATGTGGTCTTATTAATTCTACCTTAAAAATAAGTACTAGAACTATTAGGAGATCAATAGTTCTAGATTCAATTCTATTGAATCAAAAACGACTGCTAATAGTAGATTTTTTTTCAAGAAGAAGCCCTGCCATCTAATCTTTAACCACTTTAGAGATGATGTACTTATTTATTGTACAGCCAATTACAATAAATACTATCATACCCAACCCGAATTCAACCTGCCACGAATGCATAAATTGTTCCTACTGAACCATGATGTGAAAAATAATATTTCTTTCAATAACTTTAAAGAAACCGTTAACATTTCAGAAAGCTGAAGCCGCACTGGCCTATGAACTGCAAGCCGCTAAGATCAAACAGAAAATACGAAACGAAGAAATACAAATCGAAGTTGTGGAGCGTCGCAAGCAAATTGAGGTAATTTATTGTGTATTTATACTTATTGCTTTAATAGATTAGATGACAAGTAACAAACATTCAGGCGTCATTCTTATTTTAAGTGGTAGGTAGAAAAACAGTGTTAAAGTCACTAACGCATTTTGATTAGTATAAGTTTACAAAATATTTCTTATATAAACCTAAAATTTCGTAAAGTGTATTGTTATGTACAATATTGATAACTTATAGACTAGTTTTTGCCTGTAGTTTTGTTTCATTTGCAACATGTCATCGAAAACTAGGCCTAAAAGTTTGCGTTTCAGTTTTGTGGGTTAACAAAAAAAGGACCACTATATCATACAACTTCTGGCTTCGACGGCATTTATTTTTAAAATAAGGATACCGTTTGTAGAATATCGTAAAATATTTGTCTCAGTTATTTCACAACTAAGCTTTCATTTCTTTATTGTTTGTTTGTGATTTTTCATCTTAAACTTTGCAGACTAAAGATATAAATATCATGTCAAATGGAAACCAGTGGATGTTATAAATATTATACGGGATTACATTTTAAGTCAAAAATTATACTCTTTCTTTAAATATTCCATTTTAATAGCGCAGTATTGCAGCGGCTGATTGTATACGCGACAGTTGTAGGTTCGATTCCCACTCGGGACAATGACTATATTTCATTTCTCCACTCTGACAACACAAAACGCGGCTCTGAGTTCCGCTACTCAATACATAATGTAGTGCATAGCAGGGTAGTTAGAGAGAAACTAGAGTCAAGACACTCCGTTCTCGACTTTCAGCCCGAATTCGAAATATTGCGTGTTGAGTGGCGGAACTCAACCCAGCCCAACTTCGTCTTACAATACCAACTTCTCAGTGAAAATAATTTAAATCAAAATCATTTCGAATGGGAATCGAACCCACAACCGTGGTGTATACAGTTCAGACGCTGCCCCACAGCGCCACTTTTAAAATTAGAGTTATATGATTATATATAAACAAAATCTCTACTTATCTAAGTATATCTTAAGAGTATGATTGTAGGATTATATACCAGTTTTGATTCGTTAAGTGTAAGTGCCTCAATCTTCTTCGACAAATTCCACCGGTAAGTAGCGTCACTGTACAGCGTTTAACCCTGCCAAAAAGCTTTGTTTTAAAATAAAGTATATTTCATGAAAATAATACACAGTTCATGAACAATCAAATTGTCTCGTAGATTATTTTCATGGGCCTATATGGGTTACATATTGTTTTTATTAATATAAATGTACGTTATGCCTGATGGACGGACGGTATGTATGTTTGCGTCTAGGCTAGAAGCATCATAACTACCAGATGTTTAAGTAATTATGAGAAACCCCTCAAACCACCTAGTTCCACCATTGTTTGAACATCAACAAAAAAGTATATTTATTTGAGAGCTTTCTAAATACTTATACTATATGTAGTTACTGTAGACTACTATCAAGACGATACTCTAAATATATAATAAAACTTTAATTATAAAATGGGTTACAGGTGGAACAGCAAGAGATTATGCGTCGTGAAGAAGAGCTGGTGGCGACAGTACGTCTACCCGCGGAGGCCGAGGCGTATCGTCTACAAGCCATAGCAGAAGGCAAACGGTATGACTGAAATGACCCTCGGGTGCGCTTATGTACATAAGACCGCAATATATATTATAAAAAATTGTACTTTATTATTACAGTAAGACTTAACACTGTCGTAGATTCTTAGTGATGTTTTTAAAGTATTTATTATTTAAATTTATTTAGAGTTTCTATATTCTTTTTTTTTTAAAACACTTTAAATAGCCTCACTTGTACTCGTATGTATCTATCAATCAATCTGTGAAAGTTAATCATGCAATGTTATTTGATCCCATTCTTTTGTTCTGTTTTTTTTTAGATTTTGCTCACGTGTCCTTATCCAATGGCAATACAATGTTTTCATAGCATAAACTTTATGTCATTGCCGGGATGACCAGGGCAATGAGAAAATGCATTGGAACAGCATCTAACTGACTGACTGATACACGATGTTTGTGGGTTCGAACCCCACTCGGAATTATTATATTATAATTTCCCCTCTCTAGTAATACAAATCGCGGCGTTGAACCACTCAACTCGAAATGTCCTGATTTTGGCGCTCTCTACATACCTTGAAATTAAAAAAGCAATTAATAAATATTTTCAGCACTCAAACAGTAGAAGCAGCCAAAGCAGATGCGGAACGTATCAAAGTGGTTGGTCTCGCTGAGGCAATTGCTATAGGCGATGTTGGCAAAGCTGACGCGGAACGTATGCTGGCTAAGGCCAAAGTGTACAAACAGTATGGCGATGCAGCCATCATGGCTCTAGTATTGGAGGCTTTGCCTAAGGTAAAGTTGGATTCTATTTTTTCAATAAAAAAAAAATAAACATCTAACTTTTTAACTATCTATATCTTTTATAATATAATATCAGTAATCTTACCAGAGCGGAGAAAAAGAATGATTATATTATCCTACGAGTGGGAATCGAACCTCGAACCAATGTCCTTTTACAGTCAGACACTGATTTATTTATTTGATTTCTAGATATTTGTTTGGTCACTAGATATAAATTATGCAGTACCTTATTAATGTCCTATGTGAAACACCTGTGATTATATAAACAAAATGTAAATATCCTGTAATTTCTAGATCGCAGCGGAAATTTCGGCTCCGCTGGCTAAAACTGATGAAATAGTGCTTGTTGGAGACGGTGGCACTACCGGGGAGGTGGCGCGTCTCGCCGGCGCTCTGCCTCCAGCTTTACGCACTCTAACAGGCCTGGATTTATCAACCGTGCTCAAGCGTTTGCATCCTGCAGGTTGGTAATTCAATAGTGGATGTAGGAGGTGTATTGAGAATGGAGTGTTTTTACACTTAGTTTTCTAACTGGAGTCTCTTAGGGTGCTATATAGACACACTTAGCTTTCCATAAAAGTTATAAGCTTTAGTTGTAAGTATTGAAATTATTGAAAAAAATACGTATGAAAAAGGAACAATGTTTTTGACAAAAAAAACACTTGGTTTCTATGAATATGCCGTTAAATATCAGAGGTGAAGACTCTAAAATTTAATATATTTCTGTTTTTTATTTTATTTGCAAAGTTTCTATAAATAAATATTATTTATCAGATATATATAATATTTTTTCTTTTATTTGTACTCGTTTCGTTTTTTTTATTAATATTGAACTATTATATATGTACAGAAGAGTCTACACTTGCGGCCGCGACCAAGAAGAAAGAAGTAACCGCCTGTTAAACAATTTTTTCATTATAAAACAATTACCCACACGTTCTACGATTACAGATAAGCCGTATATTATTTTATTAGCTCTAGTTAAATAAAAAAATAAAACATGTAAAGTACAAATATTATACGCAATAAAGTAACTTAATTGAATGGGAATGAGAGTATTTTGAAATCTGAGTAACTAGTACGAACCCGGCCATTTTTTTAAATATAACTCTGATTTACAGACTAACGACTTTTCTAGACTGTTTTACTTTTATATATCTGTATCTTGAAACTATAAATTTGAAACTATAAATTATAAATTTGAATTTTTGGTAGACATTTTAGAGTAGATAAAGATTTTTATACAATTTTCGTTTAAAAAGAAAATGCGTCGTTGAGTTCGATTTCAGACGAAAAGTGGAGTGAACAGAGTGTCTTGACAGTACGTTCCCTCTGACTACCCTGCTATACGGAATAATCATGTAGCTGTGAATAAATTTTGAACTCATCACAAGATATTTTTTTTTTCATACAAATTAAAACTAGACCTCCGTTCAAAGTTATAACTTCTAATATTATAACAATATAATAGTTTCATTTCCATTCTGTATGTTTGTCTGTTCTTTAATAATGATTAATAATATATATCATAAATAGTATCTAAACCTATCTGTAACGGTAGATTAGTGTAGATTTTGTACTGTATTGAAAATTAAAGTGTTCTCAAGCACTGCCTTCTTGTCGTAGTAATTTACAATAGTTTTCCCTTTACACGTGAAGTCGCTTTGATTACCACCTATATATGATTTTAATATCGTCGCTACAGATATTATTTTTATATAATGACACGGGTACATAAGTAAATGTTTTATTTTTTTAATTTTGTGCTATTTTATAAATTGATACAAGATATATTTATTCTTTATATTTAAATTGACATTTCTTATATTAAATCTGAATAGTCAAAATGCAGTGTTAAGTTCATCCTTTTAATCTGTTTTTTTTTCTATATAAGCTTAGTTACCAATGTTTAATGTTGTCAACTTCGTGTTATTTGTGCCATTCTTTTTAATATTAAGGTTTACCAATTATTTTGTCCTAAACTGTAATAGATTATAAGCGACGATATAACACTTGTGTTTGTGACTGTGTCTGTTTCTGAATATCTTAAATATTTGAGGATTTTATATAAAAATCTTCAATTTATTTGGATTTTTATTATTCTACATTGGTGTCGTATAAATTGTAGATGGCCTGTGATGTTGCAAGTTAAATAGTACAAAGTATTTAAACTATATGAGTAAAAGTTAATACGCATTCGTTACTGCACAAGTTGTAGACATTTGTTTTATTATTTTCATGGCTAGTGCATTTTCTTAAATATTTTAAAACTATTTTAATTTATTATTAGCAAAATATAAAATAATATGTCATCTAAGATATAGAAAAGTCCGAACTATTATTAACAGACACAAATAATTTACTCTCTAATGAACTCCAAATGGGCATCTTTAATTTATAACGACTAATTAATTGCACAAAATATTAATTATTATTATTATATTATCTCATAATCTTATTTATTATGTACTTTAAGTATATGATTGTGTAATGGAACAAATATTTCTTAAATAAATGTGTGGATTTAATGTACATAGGTATTTTATTTACTTTCTTGCATATATATATATATATATATATATATATATATATATATTAGTACAAAGATATTCGTAGTCCTAGAAAGAACCTAGTGTTCAGACACTCTGTTTTCGACGTTCCGCCCGAAATCGAAACATTGTCGAGTGGTTATTTGTCTTAGGTAACAGAGCGAAGGAATAAAATTATTTTAAATAGAATGATTCCCCTGATTGGGAATCGAACTCACAACCGATCTCGAATACAGTTAGACCCTGTTTCAATGCGCCACGATGGCCCCGAATACCATATTATGACGTCTAATATATTTTTCTAAATTTCTTGAAATTTGCTCAAATCTTATAGGTTTCGTTTTGGATATTTTCCCGGAACATGCGGACAGACATACAAACCAATACAATGCAGACATATAATACTTTACTAGATGAGTCGTTTGTATTTACTTGATTATATTTTATAGATATATAAATAGAGTAAATTAACATTACAATTTATATATATCAATAATATATTAAAAAAAGTATGTCTGTACATTGAATATATTTCCAAAATAATATTTAGCTAGATGATGATGCAGTAATCGATTAATAGATATAATTTTATGTTTTTAACATTTTAAAGTGTTATTCACACTCTTAGGTAATTTGAAAAACATATTTTAGGAAAACTAATAACAAATATAAGTTGTAATAAGTATATAAGAATTTCGACGTAGCCTGGTGTAGAACGCATGGCTTAGTGGCCAGAGCGCTTGGACGGTTTCCAAGAGGTGCGAGTTATCGCGGGTTCCCGCTGCGTTCTAGATTTTTATACGTTTTGTAAAAATATTAATATTTTATGTCTGAAAATTAGGAAAATAATACAAATTTAAGTTGATTCGCTTATTTATTCAGATACGAAGATTAATTAATACGTCTGTATATACATTGACTGAATTCACTTAAAGTGAATAAATAATGTATTTTTATAATATAAGTATGAATTACTACAACAATATTCGATTTATGAGCTTTTATACTATAATAACAAAATGGAACCAAACAGTTTTTATCTTGTTGTCTTACTTATTTAGTAAGAGGTGGAAAGAGAGAGAGCACCTAAAGAATTGAAGACATGAATTTTTTTTGATTACAAAAAATTTTGAACACAAAGTTTTTAACCAATTTTTTTTAAAATAGTGTTAAATTTAACACAAAATTTTAATTAACTGTATTTTTAGTATTTTATTACGAAAAGCTACATCTTATATAAAGCTATAGCTAACTTTCTCCGACACAATTTTAATAGATAAAAAAAAGCAACAGAAGTGATTTTTATGGTACATTTTATATAGTCTTCTAATATAACTATTTCTTTAACAATTAATAATTTCTCACTACAAATATTTATTCCAGTACAATTATCCGTAATAAGTAATATCTTGTAGCATCGACTAATTGCTCTTAACAACTCTATCGTTTAGTCTTATTCTATTTCTTAATCAAATGTTCAGATCGCGTGATTAGGGTTACACAGTTCCCCTCGTATGTTGGTCTTCATCAACTGAAAACAGAAGTATATACTTAAAAAGTGTGTATATTTTTCATAATAATTATTAAAACCTATCACTTATAGATAAATAAAGTATAGTAAACAATCAACAAATTAAAACATACTGTATAGTGGCTTAAATTATTTTATTGGAGGGGAGTTTAGAAGTAACAGTAGAAGAGGAAGTGGGACGTTGTGTCTGTCAGCGCAATTTGTTTTGATTTGAGCTCCACACTCGAGGAAGTTAAAATATTTAAAAAAAAAAATCTCACTCTCCTTGCATATTTAATAATGTTAAATGATTGTATTGGAAAAGAAAGAAATAGAAGTCCCGCTGAGTTTCTTGCGCGGGTTCTTCTCAGGTCTGAGGCATTAACTTTAGTGAACCGGTCTTAAACTGTTTTACGTTCAAAAAATTAAGCATGTAACTTCTTATTTTGAATAAAATTATTTGACTCTGACTTTGAGTTTGGGTGTATTACGGAGAATGGGGTGTGTTGAGAATCGGTTGTCTCTGAATACACTTATATCTGGGATAATTCGTGAAACTGTATTTTTTTAATATAGTAGTCTCACCAGTAGTACTACTGGGAATTGAATAGACTTACTGGTATAAGGCCATCTTGGGTGTAATGTGTTATAATTTTTCATGGCATAAATTAATATTTATAACAAGCACCGACCATATCAATGAATTATAAGGTATATTTGTTAACATTGTTTTTTGATTCACTGGTAAGTCTATTGAGACGGACATTCTCAGTAGTACCACTGATAAGTCTTTTGGGAATAGGCCGTTTTTTTCACTAACGCGTATAGTATACTCTCAAAAGTTAAGTAGAGACGTATATATTAATGAAATATAATTATAAATTTATTATTAGACTGGGAGGTTATAAGAATTTCGGCGTAGCTGAATGTAGAACGCATGACTCATGGCGGTCAGAGCGCTTGAACGATTTTCAAGAGGCGCGGGTTCAAATCCCGCTGCTTTTAATTTTTTATACGTTTCCTAAATATCGTCTTTTAGTTACCTCTACTTTCTCCGCGTAACTGAGTTCAGTTTTGGTGAGGACATAGGAGAGTTTGGCGAACGCCGCCTCCGGGGTCATGTCGAAGGCAGGCACTACACCACATTCCACTAATAACTGTAATTAAAAGATAAAAGTTATGATAGATTATGATCTACATTCATATTAAAAGTACGAAAAATATTATAATAACTTTTAAATATATGAAAAAACTATTGGATTGAATTGTTGTGTATGTATTATCCAATCGTTTTCAACATATTGTAAAAGTTTCGAAATTGGTCGTAAACGAAATACATAAATACTAAGAATATAAAAGAATAATTAAAATGTAACCATTCTCACAAGAAGGTTATAAACCCACACATACAATTTAAAAAAAAATTGTATAATATTACCATACCATAAAATAGGCCATTGTGGCGCACTGGAACATCGACAGACTCTAAAGACTTTCATTACTCCACTCTAGTGAACAAGACAAAGGACGGCTTTGATTACGCTGTAATATGCAATGTCTCGTTTTTGGGCGGAAAGTCGAGAACGCAGTGTCTTGACACTAGGTTCTCTCTGCTATGCGGGAAAAAGCGTCAAGCTGCCTAAATATTACATTTAAAATATTATTAATGTTCTGCTGCTTTATGTGTAAAAAAACTACACGTAGCTCAGTATATCTTGACCTATTTAAACACATATTATTACACATGCTATCGTAAATTTTAACCTTTAACCTTTAACATATCATGTGAATATAAACTTACCAAACCAGTTTCATAAATGGCTTTTCCTAATACGTTTCCATTGATACACTGCGTCACATTTACGACCAATACGTTATTTTTTACAGCCTTCTCGATTTCTTTGTAAATTTCTTTGCGTTTGATTGGAATATTGCCGTTACCATATGTTTCTAATACTACACCTGCAATAAAAATAGTTATTTAGATCCATCTGATGTAATCGATTAGTTGTGGGTTCGATTCGCTACTCAGGGAAAATATTTGAATTAAGTTAATTTGCCCGCTATGCATTGAGACCACGAAAGTGGAGAACGGAGTGTCTTGACACGAGGTCCTTTCCCACGAGTGTACCGGGAAAAAAGTGGGAAGCTGGTAGATCAAGCTTGTTCTAATAAAATTGGGCTAATCTTGAATTTGACTCGTTTGGAATTTGTTACATGCATTTTAAAAGCTATATTTGAATATATAAGAAAACAACTTTACTTAGGAAGCTTGTATATTGATCTTAATTAAGATATACTGTGTGTCACATCATGTCACATTGGGATTAAAATCATGTTTGATTGTGGGTTCTATTCCCATTCGAAGGAATTATCATAATTTAATTATTTTCATTTCCCCGCTCTATTGAACAAAGAAGATGCGAAAATTCGGGTGGAAATGCGGAGTGCGGGTAACAAAGTGTACCTCGAATAAGTTGGCGTAGACGCTGCGCTGTAGTTTTATAAGTGTAATAGTTTTATAACACTTTTTTTTAAGTGTTATTAAATTAAAAGCATATATTAAAAAACAAAAGAAAACGTATAAAAATTTGAACACAGCGGGATTTGAATCCGCCCCTCTTGGTAACCGTTCAAGTATTATACGAATGTATTATTGAACAGTTTTCAACGTATATTTAGTTTATGCATGATTTCATTTTAGTTTCATAATAAAAATAAATTCCCAATTCCCAATTAAATTAATTTACTTTTAATTTGTACAAGAATTTAATTGTAAGTGTATATAGTATTAAAATATTTGTTACTATAAAACAAATAGACTGACAAGTAGATTTGACATAAAAGGGATGGCTAAAACTCTTTTTTTTTAAAAATACTGGAACTTGGTCATCTGAATTCGAGTCATTGTGTGTTAAGTGGCGGAACTCAACGCCGCTTGTCTTATCACCAGAGGGGCTCGAACCTCCAACTGGGGCTCGAACCCACAACCAATCGCGTTGGCAGCCAGACACCGTCGCAATGCGCTACGGTGGTATTAAATAAAATTATACAATTCTAGTAATAGCATCCCTTACCTTCCATGCCTTCGAAAACTGCTCTAATAATTCCAGGAGTTATGGTGGGAACTACTTTCAAGACGTATACTTTCTTCGACAGCGTGTCGTGTAACCTGCATTCATTGGGCACAGAACCCGGGGGGTGAATGAGCATTTTGGGGTCGATATCTAGTGTTGTCCTAGCCTCCAATAGTGCGGGGAAGTTTGGCGAGTCAAAAGCGTATATTTTTGTATTTGAAACTTTCTTTACTCTGAAATAAATGTTTGCATGTTATTTTACATATTAAATGCCGGTATAGCGCAGGTGGAGCGTTTATCTATAACAAACAATAGGTCGTGAGTTCTAACTCCAGTTGAAGCAATTTTAAAGCATAGTGTAGTTAATTAACAAGTGCGGTGTTGGGTTTCGTTAGTTAGTATAAAATTGTTTATCTCCACATATTTTCTTTGAAATATTTAATGATACACACATTCAAAAGAATAACATTAAAATACATCACATTGGTTCTTATTATTATTATTATTCTATTTAATTTTTTCTATAAAACCTTATTTATCGGTGGACAGTGCCTTGACTGTGACTGGTTGTGGGTTCGATTCCCACTCGGGGTAATGGTTATATTAAAATTATTTTCATTTATCACGTTCTGGTAAGGAAGAAACGCGGCGTTGAGTTCCGCCACTCATAACACTATGTCTCGAAGAAATTGAAGTACGGAGTGGTTTGCAACTAGGTTTTCTCCATAGTTTTCAGGTAAAATATGAAAAATTATAAATTTACCTTGTGCCTCTGAATAGTTTTGCGCCAAAGAAGACTGTCACTTCCGGTATGTGTAATGTAGCGGCTATCAAGATAGCGCACAGTATGTTATTGTTACCGTCGCTACGAGGTTGGAAAATCGGAATCTGGCAACAAATACAAATTTTATTTACTTAGACCGTACTATTAGACCCGTTGACGCGTATAATACCCGTTGCCTTAGCAACGTGCATGTCACTTTATACAAAAATGTATGTCAAACATGTGTGAAGTGTGTGTGATATTTATTTTACTAACTTAAATGTACTCGTATTATTAGAGAAATATTGGCTGTCTGCAATTTTTTATATATAGTTTAAGAATGCTAAATTAGTCGATTAGTAAAACTAGGTTTGCATAAGATAGAAATATCCATCAGCAGGTCATCTTGGCGCTGTCGCATAAGCGATAGCGGTGGGTTCGATTCCCAACTATAAATTATTTTCATTTTTCCACTCTGGGGACAAGACAAAGCGCGGCGTTGAGTTCCGCCACTCAACATGCAAAGTCTCGGATCAGGGTGCTATCATGCAAAATAACCGTAAATAAATGAAATATTATTATTTCAGATTATGTAACAGAAAATAGACAACTAGATTTTTGAATTGTTACTTTAATAGTATAGTAAATCTTTTGAGTATTGAGTATGTTTTTTTATTGTTTGTATATTTAATCAGTATTTGTCCGTTTTTACAAATGTCAATTAGCGTTTATCTGACATTAAATTGATACGTCTTATTGTATTTAGTAGAGAAGCGCCGAACGACCTTCACCGAATATTCGGCGGAATTATTCAGTTTACCATTTCATTCTTTTGCCGCGTCATTTCTCCATCGGCGTCTCTATATATACCTTTGTTATAGTGTCTATTAATGTCAATTGGCACTGATTGTGTTGATAAAAAAATTAAAATGTTAATTTGCGGTTTAAAAATAAATATTGTTTGAGGTTTAAAATAAATGTTGACTATAGTTTATGAAATAAATATTTTGATTTATGATGTAAAAAAATTGTTTTGAGTTGTAAAAGTTTTAAAAATATGCTGATTTAAGATTTAAAAAGAATGTTGAAATAAACGTCATTTAATTGATAAACATATATATATTAACTTAACGCATATTCTAAAAATGGTAATGACTTAAAATATTTTTTATATATAAACAAATAATTACATAAAAAAGAAATATAAAGCAATATTAACACGCTTAAAAGTGTAATATTGTTATAGAGGTGTGTACGCTTAGCCGGATGTAGAACGTATGGCTTAACGGTCAGAGCGCTTGGACTGTTTCCAAGAGGCTTTCGAATCCCACTGCGTTCAATTTTTTATACGTTTTCAAAAAATGTTTTTACAATTACCTTAGAGCGTGCTTAACAATTTGAAAAATTAAAAAACAAGCTTAAAATTAGTTACTCACTATATTCATTTGTAAAATTGCATTATTGTACCTATTTTCTTTGGACACAAAGCTACCAAAGATACCAATGAAGGTAAAAATGTGTTAAAAATGTTGAAACTAACCTGTGCGCCCGTTAAAACAACTGTTTTTCCCACTGATTCCAACATGAAAGACAATATTGAAGCGCCATACGCAGTTGTATCAGTTCCGTGGAGGACGACAAACCCGTCATAATCATGGTAGAAACGCTGTAAAGACAATTAATACTAACTTACTTTAATTTCAATACAAATCGTACAAATAAATAAATTAATCTGACACCAGCATAATACTGACGTATGAATAAAATTAATAATAGGTATTATGGATTTGATTTGTAATGAAATGGGAGTTATATTTAAATAATATTTATTTCCTGGTCTGGTTATATAAAGCGCTGCGTTAAGCGCCGCAAAAACACTATACTAAAATAGGCGAAATATTTAAAATGGAATTTATTTATCATCCAGGTTTTCTCCGCCTATCTCACTTAATGCTAGAAGTGGGTTGGTTAAAAAAAATACAAAGTGAACCTTAATATCGCGTGCTTGAGTAATCCAGTCGTCTATAGTGAAGTCTGATGAGTCTTTTAGTTCTTCATATTCATGGATTTTGTATAATATCTTTAATTCTGTGTCTTTCCCATCTGTAAAGGTATTTATATAATAGTAGTATAAAGAACTAGAATTTGTGGAAATTTTATTTTGTGTTTATATTTATTTTTCTTCCAAATTCTTAATTTGCATATATAATTTTCATATATAATTTTCATATATAAAACCCCATATTTAATTTTAGCTACAACATACAAGATTATTTTATTTAAATGAATCCCGGAAGACTTGTTTTTATAGATAAAATTTATATACAAAGATATACGTAAAAGTTTAAAAAAATATATTACATCGCCTCTACCAGTAACAAGACAGCTGGCTCGTTTCTTGCCCATACAACTAAGTAATAGTTAAATGTAAAGTATATTATTATACATTTGTAAATAATGTTTTGAGACCATTGTGCCAATTTGAGGTAATTTAGCCGTTTTTAACATAGAGCAAAGAATTGAGTTCCGCCACTCAACACACAATGTTTCGAATTTAGGCGGAAATAATATATTAGTACAAAAATTAAATATAATAATTCCGAGTGGGAATCGAACCCGCAACCAGTTACGTACACAGCCATACACTATCACACTGTTGGTGGAAGACATATAAAATAGATATTCATTTATATTAAACCCAATTATAATTCATATTATAATAACATAAAAATAATAAGGCCTTTGAACCTAATATAGCTGATATCTCAAAAACGTTAAGGAAAATATATTGCTCAAAATATTGCATCATATAGATAACGTATGAGATAACCTGATTGCAACAATTAATTATTATATAGCTAAGAACAGAAAATAAAAATTCCGATATCGATAAATCTACGAAAATAACTAGTATGTAGTACAAATATAAATATAAATAAGTTATTGTAAACTAATAATAATATATACCACAAGCTCTTAGATAACAGTTTCTAAGACTTTGTCACGATCTTCTGACATTAAACATTTCTTTATATGGTTCTGTTCAGAATAGCATGTAAATTAATAGCTAACACACATATTTTCGTAAGGTACAGGGTTCATATATCGAAAAACATTATAAAAGCTTCTTTAAAATTTTAAACTTTGAAAATTTCTACATTTCTACCTATTTACATATATAGATATGTTTGGCCAAAATTGCCTAATTTATAAAACGTTCAAAATGTATTAAATACGGTATACCGGGGTTTCTCAAACGGGGTACGCGTTCCACTGAGGGTACGCCAATGAGTCAATGGGGTACACGATAAGGGCGGCGGCTAAGGGACCTTGTTCGTTCGAACTGCTAGAACTCGAGACCCTTTGCTCAGTAGTCGCTTGGGGCCTTATTGGTAACTTATTTCTTCCATTAAATTCTAAACATATGTATGTTTACATAGGTTGGTGGTATAGAACGCTTCTTAGCGTAAGCCCGCCTTTTGTAGATTTTTTTTATTTTGTTGTAAGTTTTTTAATAAAATGTCAATAGCCACTGTTTTTAAAGCAGTCCCCTGTGGTCTTGAAAGTCTAATAGTCCAGTACATTATACTAATAATAATGAACAGTTATTACCCCCTTACATAGTTTTTATTAAAAAAAATACTATTATAAACCTTTAATTAAAATTAAAATCTAAATATATATTATAATAGGAGTTAAAATTACATACTTGGTAAGACGAGGTAGTCGCTCTTGTCACTTTTTGCCAAGTGTTTCTCATAATATTCATTGTCGTGCAGTTGCGACAGCTTTCTGATGATACGGTGTTCAATGTTTTTCTGCGGTACTAGCACTGAAAAGCAAATGCTGGATTAATTCATTTAAGAAATACATATTTTTTTAACATTCTTTAAAGTGTTATTCGCACACTAAGTAAATTGAAAAAGACATATTTAGAAAAGGTATAAAAATTTGAACCCGCGCCTCTTGAAAACTTTTGACTTCAAATTTTTATACGTTTTCTAAATATATCTTTTTTTTTAAATACATATTTCTACATTTACAGCAGGTGTATTATAGCGACTAAATTAGTCTACCTATTGTTTTAAATTGTGTTTGATGATACCGGTGATCCCCTATTAGAAGATACACATGTGCAATATCCAAATAGTACCGCAGCGAAATTACTATTGACCAAGGCTGTATATTAGCAATTTTCTAAACCCACTTTAAATCCGTTTTTGAAAAATAATAAGCTTGAACCTCTCAAAATGAAATTATTTTTAACCGGATTGATCGCGTATATTTTTGGTATTCGAAAATATATTTTAAAAACCAAATTTTTCGAACACTTTACAGTAGTCCGCGATCTCAGGTACCTGTAGAGAGGTAGGTAAGTACCTAAGAACCCGACGTTTCCAAACACTTTACATTAGTCCATGGTCACCACGGACCACGTCCACCAGGCAGGTACCTGTGACCACGGATATATTCAATATTTTTTTAGTTCATCAGTTAATTGTGAACTTTATATTCTAAGTAAATTAATTAATTCATATAATTTATACGAATGCATAATGCATATATACTAGCTCTATACAATGAATCAATTTATTTTCTTTTACACCAATCACATTTTCATTTGAAACGCTAACCAACCAACTATTAAAGCGCTATCAGCCTACAACTTTGATTACAAAAATGTATTAAATATTACATTAGAAGTTGCACTTAATATTTGTTATAAAATAAAAAGTAGAGATTTGCCCACTCTGTATTATCATACTTGTCGTGTTTTATTATTCCATCGTACCGCAGTGGGTCAGACTGTAAACCCGATTGGTTGTGAGTTCGATTCGCACTCGGGGGAATGATTGTATTTAAAATATTTATCGGAAAATCGAGAACGCAGTATCTTGAAACTAGTTTTCCATACCTACTCTACTATGCGGAAAAAGCGTGAAATTATGAAAATATGTTTAAACAGTGTATAAAAACTTGAACAGCGCAGGACACGAACCTGCGCCTCTTGGATACCGTCTAAGGGTTCTGACCGCTAAGCCATACGTTCTATATCCAGGTACGTCCAAATTGTTATACACTTGTTTGTCGGCATCTCTATAGAGAGATTTTTACAAATAAAACTAAGCAAATAACACTTTAAAAATATTATAAATGGTGTAAAGTTAAAACGCTTTGAACTGGCTCTGAAACCGACTGAACTATAGATAGGCATAGGTGTTATATGATAAGATTAAAATATCATTACATCATTAAAAATAGTAAATATACAGGAAAGTGATAAAAAAACAACGCACTTATCTACACCTTTTAAGTTTGATTTCGTTCGAAGTTATCAATAGCTTTGACCAGCTTCCTGAAAACTAGCTGACCCGACACACATATTGCTTATCCAGGTATAATCTATTCAAATCATAATAAATAAAAAAATAATATATTTTTCAAGTCTCTGCGCAAATTTTGAGTATTTTTTTACAAAAACCTTCCTGTAACTTATAAAAAAAGATGAACGAAGTTGGTTAAATCGTTCTCAAGTTAAAGCAGGACCAAGGTAATAGGTATTCGTTTTTGTGTAACAATATCGAATGCAATGAATATTTAAAATTTATTTCCTTTTATTATTCTTGTCTAAAAAACAGTTTACGATTTGGTTTAAATAGGTGTTTAAATAACTAGATGACAAGTTTGTTCATTCAACGCTTTGTTTCATCTAAGGTTGCTAATGATTGGTGTTGCGGGATCCCGAGATGCGAGATTACGGGTGCGGGATCCGCGGGATTTGCGGGACTAGAAATAAAGATGCTCTCGGCCTCACTTGAGTGCGACCGCTCGGTAATCGGCGGTATGGCGCACTAGCAAAGAAAAGAACATGAAGGAAGGAAAAAAGAAGAATTAAGTTGATGATTCACTTGACAACAAAGTAAATAGAAACTTGAGGCTAAAATAAATAGCTAGAGACGTAGTATAACTGAAGAGTCTCAAGACGGTGTATTTATAGTTGAAAAATTGTATTCAGGGAATTAAGGAAAAGTGATAATTGATAAATATGTATGTTTAAAAGCTTTTATCGTTAGCTGATAGATTTTTTTTGTATTTGTTTCTTTTATGTGACAAAAACAAGCTATAATCTGCCTAACTTTAAACTTTGAGTTACGTTAATTAACGAATGGGTTTTTTTCGTTATTATAAATAGTCATATTTTCTATATGCCGTATCCCGCAAATACAAAGATCCCGCGGGATTGAAAATTCCTAGTCCCGCAAATACAGAGATTGAACATAGACCGCGGGAAAGGAAGCCCTAGTAACCTAAGCAAAATTTTTAATTACTACGAATATAACCGTAAAAGAGATTATACCAATAAATAAATATTTTTCAGATTCATGGTTGGTTTCAGATTCAAGGTTGAGTCATGGAACTAAACGCCTAATATTTTAAATATACTCATTTCCCCCATTGGGAATCGAAATCCTAACCAAAGGCCTTCACTAAAATATGTCCCGAAACACATAGAGAATATATTGACCCCTTCAGAATGTATATAACCCGTCTCAGTGTTTACATTAGATCGGGAATTTCCAATTTTATTTCGCTGATATGTTAAAAATAAAATGACTTGCGACCTTAAAATACTTCAAGCGAACAGGAAAAATAGGCGCTAGATGCATTCTATTAAATCTTACATCTGCCGTCAGATAAAGAAATACTTGAAAAACATATTAGTAGGAAACGTATTAAAGTTGGAACGCAGCGGGATTTGAACCCGCGCTTCTTGGAAACCGTCGTTTGCTTGGAGGCGCGGGTTAGAATCCCGCTGCCTTCAAATTATTATACGTATCCTAAAAATATGATTTCAATATCCTACTTGTTATGTTATTTAATATTCATTTAAATGCTAATTAACATCTCTGAGTCTTCTATTCTGTATTTAATCATGTATCTGTTGTATATATATATTCTAGGTACGACGTATTCTAGGTACTTTATTATAACATCAAATTGTCGGGGGATAATTAGGTTCTTTTCGATTGTATAGTATAGCTACTGCTAGTATGCTAGGGTCAACCCTAATAGCCTTTACAGTATGGACGGGTTTTATGGAAGGCCGAGTTAGATAAGCTCTGACATTAGCTTTTAAAGCGCATGGTCTCCTGCCGTCTGGATTCACTTTTTTTTCCACAGTATGCTTTTGGCCCTATTTGCCTCTACAGCGTCACCGGGTTTTGTGCGAGGCCGAGCTAGAAGAGCTCTGACCTTGGCTGGACCGCCTTGGAAAGATTACAACAATAGAGTTCACGAAGTCGCAAGGGTGTTTCCAGTGAGAGACGAAGTCTGGGTTCACAGAGGACTCGTGTTCCCGTGGCCTCAGCTAGTGGCACTTGGTGGGTTTTAGTGGGTATCGGCCTACTTCCACCAGTCCCGAATACCACTTAACTTACCTTCGGCCGAGTCTTCAATCGGGTGGGTATCCGTAACGGATTTCTTCACGTGAAATAAGGATCTTAGTTATATTTGGAGAAACAATTGGATTTACCTAGTTTTGTAATTAAAGCTTTGCTTATCTCTATCTAGGGGGTATATTTAGTCGATTTCTACAAAAAATATTTTTCAAGTAAAATAAAATATATTATTTTTAATATTTCTTTCTTAAACTTTTTTTACAGAATTATATAATCCATTTTAAAAAAATGTAATGTATCTGGTATCCCTATTGTATGATACAACAAAGTTTTTGTAAATTAAAGTTATTTAAATTTTGTGAAATATCGATGTGAAAATGGCACAGTTTTTGGTTAAGATCGTGATTGGTGTATCGATTCCCACTCGGGCAAATACAATTCATTCACAACAAAAAAAATCGATTTCATTATAGAAAGACCAAAGTCTCCGCTACTGCCAACGATATAATCTACATATCTCACCAAATAAATACAATTCGAGCGTCAGTTAGTAATAACCGCTAATAAAAATAATCGCTTTTACTTAATCCATATGTACATATACCCGGTATATATACCAAAATATATTTTATTACAACTTTTGTCTGTCTGTCTGTTTGTTCCGGGTAATCTCTGGAATGTCTTCTTTTATTGTAAAATTCCACGCCGGACGAAATCGCGGACACTGCTAGTGTAATATCAATTACTACTCAATTGAAACTTTTTCCGAACACTTAATATAATAGCTCTTAGTTCTAAATACGATACCCATTGTACTCCTAACAAGGACTTAGCTTGCATCTCGTATTTCGTCTATGGAATTAATATACAGACCGGACCACTACGAATATAATATTTATAATATTATATTCGTAGTTTATATATTTGATATATCATAACATTTTAAATATATATAATTATATATGTACATAGGAAACGTATATTTGAGCTTTAAACAATTCATTAATCCCCACGTGGTTACCTCTGTACAATATACCATAGTAATATAGTATTATATACAATTATTATTGATTACGGCATATTATTTAGAAAACGTATTAAATATCAAAAAAATGAAATAATATTTACAAGTGTATACAATATAGTAAAATATAAATTTTAAACCAACAACTCACCTCCTTTCTCATTTTTCAACATTCCAAAGGTACCACCCGTGTATATAACAAGCACTCTTTTTGCTTGCGCCATTTTATGAAACGTTTTTTTTTATATCACAGAACGAGTTCAATTTTAACCGAGTGGCTGAAGTCGTCGAACTAATGACAGTCAAAACGCAGCACTAATAAATTCCAAAAGTTACTTTGAGTTTATTCCCTCTGAGTTGCCAGTACTTGGTCCAAATTTGAAACGTCGAGATGCCTGAAATAGCACACATAGTATAGTCAAGCACATATTGTTATAAAATATTAATTTATTATCACAATATATCTGTAACAGACATACACTTTAAATTTACGTCTATTCTTTAGTTAAATTTAAAGTACAATTATTTTATATATATTTATAAATAGTAAAAATTTATTTTAATTATAAATTTCATATATTTTAAGTTAGTTTCACGTTAAAATATTGAGTATTCGTTCGTTATTAGAAATTTACATTTTATATGACGGAAAATACCTCTTGCAATAATATTCTTATGTAGTGTTGCCCGCGGCCTATTTGTTTCTGAATGATTTTCGTTTGAACAATGGCTCTTATAAGCTATTGACGTATTATAAGTATAAAATGATAATAAACAATAACTGTGCTTCTTTTGCACTCACTACTACATTTATGAATTAGTGACGTGCTGGTCCGGCCTCGGTGATTTGCAAAATTTTATAATAGTACTTAGTCTACTATATCGTTTCCACTGACGGTCATTTTGCGACTTCACACTTTTTCTCCCGTCATATATAGTCATAGATACTAGTCATCAATAACGTCTCACGAATGGAAAATTCCTTCGAGTAGAATCGAATTCGTAACCAATCGCAATTGCAGTCAAACGTTGTCCCACTGCGCTACGCTGTACAAGGAATATATGATTTTTTTTTAATTTTAAAATCTAATTATTATTTAATTTTCATAGTATTTACAGTACATACTTAGTTAGCACCTTGTGTTAGAAAATATAGATAGGTAGAAAATAATATACTTTAATTATATAAAGTAACAAAAATTGTACATAGAATAAATTTTCTTTATATCCGTAAATAAATAAACGTTTCGGAAAGAAAGTTCTAAAATATTTACAAAATTCAACATCTTCCATACAAAAACTCATTAAATATATTTCCATGTAGTAATATATTATACGAACAGCTCTTATATAACAGTTCATGTCAAGGCCGTTGCCAATAAAGACTATATTAACGAAAATAAATGAATGTCAATAGGTGAGATGTGTATCGAAAAAGGCATATAGGCCTCTTGAGAACCGTTCAAGAGGCACAGGTTCAAATCTCGCTGCGTTCAATTTTTTATAAGTTTGCTAAATATGCCTTTTTTCAATTTCCTAAGTGTGCCACTAACACTTATATAAAATGTTAAAAATAAAAGACGTGTATCGTTTGATTAGTAAAATAGTTGCACGCATTATGATAAATGAATGGGGGCACTGACGCCGTCATGGCGTAGTAGCTAAGGTCTAACTGTACAAACGATGGGTATAGATTCAATGTTCTATTAAATACCAAAAATAGGAAGGAATATGTTAAACACTAACGACCCGCTCGCGGCTTCGCCTGCGTAAACTTCACGGCTATAAGTAATTATTTCACTCACTCACTTCATCACAAACTTTGCTTAGATTTATAATTAAGTCGATTTATGAAAATAATGACCATTTTCGGACAATATCTATACAGTGAATTGATTAAATTTCAGCCAACTTGATAAAACAGTTATTTTATAGCAGTTTTGTAGAACAAAATTGAAATTGCTGTTAGTTTTTTATTTATGACCCGATTGAAATCAAATAAACACTAAATTTTAAATGTAGTTTACCAAAATACAACAGTCAAAACTGCATTTAAATCTGTTAAACCGCAATTAACACACAGACAAAAAGACAGGTTTAACAGGCAAAACTTTGCATACGTACCTTTGGTATTATAAAGACTCAGGGGAAAAGCAGAGTCATGTGAAATTCTCAATTTTTTTAAAAATGAATTAAATATGAAATTAGATTATTGTATATCTATATATAAATATATATAATCTAAACTGTTTGACAAATCAAATGTTGGGACTCTAATTACGATAATAAGCTATATATGTTGTAATGAATATATAATGACAAACGCGGCGTTCAGCTCCGCCACTCAACATGCAATGTCTCGAATTCAAAGTGGAAAACGGAGTGTCTTAACACTAGGTTCTCTCTGATGGCATTACAGGGTGGGGTCACCCTGTTATGCGAGATAAATAATGAAGCTGGTTTTTTTTTATTTTTGCTTTTTATTATGTTAGCGAAAGGAACGGAGTGTCATGATTAGTTTCTCTACCTATCCTGCCATACGGAACAAAGCGTAAGGCTCAAAAAAACATGTTATGTTTTATTTTTAATACTTCATTCAATTACTATAAAATATACCTCTCGTTACTCATCTTCAGACTATAATGGTTGAACGCATAGCTTAGCGGCCAGAGAGGCTCTTGAACGGTTTTCAAGAGGCGCGGATTTGAATCCCGCTGCGTTCAAATTTTTATACGTTTTCTAAATATATGTTTTTGTTAAACTGGTCGTGTTAATCAATAGTGTCTTATCAAAATGTACGTACGATATGACAGCATGAGGAAAAATGTGTATTTTTTTTTAAGTAAGTCTATGAAAATAGTATACAACCAATGCGACATTTCAATAGCTACACAATTGATTAATTGTAGTTGATATAGCGTCTGACTGTATACGAGGTAGGTGTGATTTCGACTCCCACTCAGTGGAATAATTGTATTTAAAATATTTTTTTTTTGTTCTGGTACAAGACTCTGGCAAAGCGCGGCTTTGAGTTCCGCCACTCAACACGCAATGTCTCAAAATCGGGAGGGAAGTGCCTTAATATGCGGGAAAATGCGAAAAAATGCGTGAAGCTATAAGCTAGATATAATTTATTTTAGTTAGTTTCATATATTTTAATACGCTTTCATATGTGTATACTCCAAAACTAACTGAAACTAACTAAAACTAACTGAAACTGAAACTAAAACTCGAACTCAACCTTGCTAAATGCGTAAATGGACAATTAATTATATTAAATACACATTGTCTCTTACATAAATGATCAACGACGAAACAAGCTTATCACATTATTTCGCTTATCTTAGATAATAAATTCATAACAGTGTGACCTAGCTATTAACATATATGCAGTTATCACTTAATAAGTTGATGAAATAAACAGATTTCTTAAAATAAAACAGTTGGTTTGTATTACTGATAGTCACTTCAGTAATGCTGGCAGAATGGGTAGACACAGGTCACCGGTTCGATTAATTTTAATTTGAGTATATTTTTGTTTTTGGTAACCAATAAGTAAATAGTAAATATTTTAAAGTTATGATTAAAATAATTTATATATATATATATATATACCTCTGTATACACTACAAATGTGCTAAATTTAATTAATAATTTAAAGAGGGACTAAGTTTCTCCTTTACGTACTATGATAACATTTTAAGTGTCTTTATATACTAAATTTAACTTTAGAATTTATATGGTTATAATGGTCTCAAATAAATATTTATATTTTCTCATCCTTAGTCAATCTTTCAATAAGTATTTTTTTCATCATACATATTTTATGTACAGACAGCGATCAGTTACATTTTTATTATATGTAAAATGACATCAAATGGGAAATACCAATCCATCATCCATCCAGTCGTAAAGGCGGTATCAATTTATACCGAATTTTTGATGGCTACGGGTGGCAAATGAAATTTGTCATTAGTTCCACCCAAGAACATTTCCGGGTAATGTACTTAACTTAATAAGCAGTAAAATTAAAAAATTGAAATAAAATAGTTTTTTTTCCAACCTTTTTATTTAATTTCTTTGCGTATTTCGTTTCTGGCTTGAGAAAGATATATATTATAAGAGAGTGCATTAATTTTTATAAAAATAAATAAAAAATATCTGCAAGCTTTTTCCCCCATAGCAGGGTAGTCAGAGAGAACCTCTTCTATCTTGACGTTTCAAGAGACTCCGTTCTCCACTTTCCGCCCGAAATTGAGTTATTGCGTGTTGAGGGGTGAAACTCAGCGCCGCGCTTTATGCTACCAGAGCGATACCATAGTATTAATAATGAAGTGTAATGAATGTTTCAATATTTTTTTTTATTAAATGTAAAGCTTTAGAAGAGGTTTGCCGCCTACCAAATTCTCGGATTTTTAATAATTAATTATAAGATATCAATGTAAGGAGATTGTAAAAAAAAGGTATTTTAGCAATAAAGGGTCATTTTATTCATTAAAAAGTCGTTTTAGGAATTTCTTAGTTCACCTTTATTATATTATATAATACAGCGATTTACGTCTCAAGCTAGAAAGTCACTACTCATCTTCTAATTTAAATATTTTTAGAAAACCTTTAAATATTTGAACGAACGGCTACATCGAAATTCTTATACGCTTAGTACAACTTATTTTTGTTGTTAGCATAGGTTTAGCGGTCAAAGCAATTGTGCGGTTTCAAAGAGGCGCGGATTCGAATACGGTAAATAAACGTTGAAAAATTGCTTAAACATTTCAGCCTAGTGTCACCAAGTAAAACTTAGTTCACCCGCGTCTTCGTCCGCGTGTAATTCAGAAATAAAAGTACTCCTAAGTTACTCCTTGTACATCAACTATCTGCCAGTGAAAGTCCTGTCAAAATCGGTCTAGCCGTTCCAGAGATTAACCTGAACAATCAGACTGACAGAAAGACAAACAAGCAAAAATTGTAAAAAAATATGTTTTATATAGATTTAGTAAAAAGCTGATATTTTATAATTACAAACAAATACTCAAATTTTATTTATTTGTATAGATACACGATTCATTGCACAATTTTTATCGAAAACTTAGCAATTGAACGCGAACCGTCAACTGACCGGGTTACAAGTCGCCGGCAAATTGTTTTGTTTATTATTCCACTTAGGCGTATATATGGCGCAATAATTTCAATATATATCATCAGTGACAAAAAGAAATGACTTGCAATAAAAATATTTTTTTGTTCAAGAATCACGTTATATGATAGATCGCCACTTGGACCTTTAAATTGTATGGGTCGCAACAGTGTGTAGCTAATAGAATATACCTACCTAAAGGTATATTCAAATATACCTATCTAAACGTATATTAGAATATACCTACCTAAAAGGTATATTCTAACTTTTTCCACGTTGCAGGGTAGTCAGTGAGATACTAGTGTCAGGACAATGCGTTCTCCATGTTCTTCGCAAATTGCTGTTGAGGGGCGGAGCTTAACACCGCGCTTTATCTTGTGAACCATAGCGGAGAAATAAAAATAATTAAATTATGATCATTCCTCCGAATGAGATTCGAACTCACAAAACAATCGCTATTACACTCAGACGCTGTCCCACTGCGCCTCGATAGGCTATATTTCTCATTGGTTGTTTGTGTAATAACACTTAAATATTTTGAATTAAATCCTTTACTTCTTCTTAGTCTAAGAATCTTCATAAAAGAAAAAATAAATCAAACTTTCATATTTACAAAAATATTTAATATTTTTAACAAACTTCTTTACATTTAAATATGTACTTATACAATTATTATTATACGTTACAGTATATGAACGAGGTATTTATAATTTCAATTTCGTAAAGTAACAAAAAGTATCACGTATATTATAATGATATATTCACAGAATACTTTAGACATAATATTTTTACACAATCCATACTAATAGTATAAAAACGAAAACAACTCTGTCTATGTGTCTGTCTGCGACGTCATAACGGCCAAGCCGCTGTGCCGATTTTAATGAAATTTTATAGAAATATACTTGAAACTTGGGTCTTGGGTAGAACATGAACTTATTTCGGCCGCCGCCGATTTGAAACAGCTATAATTCACGCGGGCGAAGACGTGAACGGGTGACTAGTTTATTACAAAAAAATTGAATTGTTTAATGTCAAATAACAAGAAAATTATTCCTTGCTTCTTCATACAGTCAGCATTGGCTTATAAATTATATAATGGCTACCAAGACAACATTATATAAGTAATCTTAAAAAATATATAACCTATCATAATAATCAACGCCTGTGTAAAAATATAAACAGTTAACATTTATATATTGAAAATATTAATAAACAATATATTATCTATATACATATATATATTTTAAATAAAACTACACAGAATAAAGACTTAAAAATTAAACTTTTTCAAGTACTTTTTTTTTGTATATAACATTTTAATTTTTCAATACATAATAAATGTTAAAAAGCTAAATACTAACAAAATAAAACTCAGCTTATGTACAACAGATGCGTCAGGTGCATCCTCAGTGTCAGGACTGCTGGTGACTTCACCACCACTGTCGGTAGTTCCATCATCATGCTCTCCCGGAGGAGAGGCTTCTTCACCATCCGTCGTGAACTCTCTTCCCCAAACAGCAAAAGTGTACAAATCATCAGTTGGAGCTACTAATGCTAGATTATAAATATTTAATATATTCAGGGCTGATACTTGGGTGAATTCAAACTTTTCAGGTTTTAAAGGCATGATGGATGTGTCGAGGGAGACGGCGAAATAAGCAGAATTGTGAGTTGATAGTTCGGCGTTGAATTTCGGTGTTGGAACT
Organism: Podotricha telesiphe; assembly: GCA_038994665.1. NCBI lineage: Eukaryota > Metazoa > Arthropoda > Insecta > Lepidoptera > Nymphalidae > Podotricha > Podotricha telesiphe. Next base: position 50,838 of record JAOYRR010000355.1, read on the forward strand.
GCCGCTGTAATGGCGAGCTCTTCGAATACAGCAGTCGCGTTTGGTATGAACTGTGGAAACCTGTGGAATATATATATTTTTTTTCATGTTTTGTGCCCCATATAACAGGGTATTGAAGAAAATTCAGTGTAAAGACTCCCCGCTTTCCACCCCAGAATGGACAATCGAGCCATGTGGCTTCAGGGCGGATCTGTACGCCGCGTTTAGTCTTACCAGACTGGAAATTTCAAATTAATAAAAAAATCCCAACCCACAACCGTCGCATTTATAATTAGGCTGTCCCACTGCGCCACGAGGACCTCAAATATTTTTTTAATGTTATTTCATATCATTCATGCTATCCAGAAAGAGCATAGAATTGTAAATTATCTTCAACTTTCATGTCTAATTTAGATGTTTCTTTTTATGTAGTTGATAGATATGGGCATAATAAATGCGTCTATCGAGTACTGATATAGCCGCTTTTGGCTCGGATTCAAGACAGGCGTATTGAGTGGCGGAACTCAACGCCGCAGTCTGTTTTACCAAAGGAAATATGAAAACAAAAATTTTTACATTGTTTTCTAAAGTGTTATTCACACACTTAGGAAATTGAACATATATATGAAAACACATATATAATTAAAATACATAATAAACGTATATACAAATCGCGACTTCTGTTCAAGAGCCGCAAGTTCGAATCCCGCTGCAAGTTAAAACTTTTACAATGCTTTCTAAAAAGGTTAGATACTATGTCACTATTATATGTATGAAAATGAATTTCAAAAATACATTTTAAATATTTCCTTTTGTAAATATTTACTTATTTTCTTGTAGGTCAAGTTTGAAAAGTTCTAACTTGATGTCTTTTTAACATGTACTCGTAATGCCCGCTTATCTGGCACCTTCAAAGCAATTAAATGACAAAATCAATCAATTGTTTTTTTTTCAGTTTCACGCTTATTCCCGCATAGCAAAGTTGTCACAGAGAACCTAGATTCTAAATACTACGTTCTCCAATTCTTCCGCCTGAATTCCAGACATTGCGTGATGAGCGGCGAAACGCCGGACTTTCTTTGTCAGCAGAGTAGAGAAATGATATAATTAAATTATAATCATGTGGAACCCAGATTGGGAATTGAACCCACAACCAATTGCCATTACATTCAGACGCATCCCCATCCACGGATCAATTTAATTCAGTTTAATTGATACGAATAAGAAAGATTCACCTTTTGCCACAAGTGTCGATAGTGTTGCCAAAGTGCTTAAACACAAGAGCATAATCCCCGCCACCTCCTGTCTCTACACCGCTGAATGAACGAACACCACTAAACGCAGCTGCTCTATACATCGTACTCCTGGAATCACAAAACATATTTCAACACTAAGCGTTATCTCGCACACAAGGAAATTGAATACATACTAGAAAACGTAAAACCTTGGAAGGCAGCGGATTTGAACACGCGCCTCTTGAAACCGTTCATTCTTGAATTGTTCGGAATTTTTATACGTTTTCTAAATATGTCTTCTACTCATCTACACAACAGGAAACTGGGTATATATTTAGAGCTCAATCTTTATTGCAGTATAGTATACTTGTATAGTAGCAGCAAGAGAAAAAGCCTGGACCTACTCTTTATGCCTTATTTCAATATATTGTATTACATAATACAAAGCGCGGGTGCAATTGAAATACCCTCACAATAATCCCTTGAATGGAATCGAAACCCACAACTTAACTTGTACACCCTCGCCGGCTATGACGGCATATATATTTTTTTATAAAATTTAATATTCATTTCCTTTTGTCACGTTATATTTTGAGAATAATATAGCCGCTTTCTAATTCCATCTTTTTTAAGTTTCTACTTATGAAAAGAAAAAGATAAATAGTGGAAAAAATTTTAAAATGTATGTGATTTAGAACCAATATGTGGAAACGATAGACATAAGTAAGGCAAAAGTTGCTCGATGTGATGATTTTTTAATAATGGTAAAATCAAAGGTGAAAACACTATCTATACTAATACGTATCGTCCCCGCTTCACTGTTTCTCCCTCCGGGTTCTCCACCTTCCGCCCTGAAATCGAGTTATGAAGGCGGAAACTCAACGCCGCGCTTTGACTTAAACAGTCACTTTAGTACAGTATCACCCACTATAGAATAAATTACGATATATCAAGGAAAGATCAGTCAAATAAAAAAAAAAAATTGGCTCTGAATACATGTTGTTCAGTGTAACAAGTATTTTCTTATTCTATCTGGTGGGAATTTAATATATATTTTTTTATTTATTTAAATGTAGTTTATTTATTCAAATATAACATAACAAAAAATACATTAAATAAAAAAAAATGTGTACAAAGAATGACTTATCTCTAAAATAGATCTCTTCCAGAAACCCTAGAATGTGAGAAAGTTTGTGATAAGAAGCTATTCGGTTACAATACCTATACTATGTTATTATATAAGTCGGCGGCCGATCCTTGATTTGGCCTTATCACAATGCGGCTAGGCATTTCATAAAACGACGGTACTTCATAATTTTCACGACACATAAAATTCTATTTCTTATATTTCAATAAATTCAAGAGGACTGTGGTGAGGTAACCGGTAATTAATAATTTTAAGAAGTAACGGAACATAAAACAACTATTTAATATGAATACATAATTGATTTGAATGAATCTTATTTTTATATGCCAAAACTTAGGACATCCTAAACAAACGATATCGTTGCATGTTAAACCTTAAGTGATATGGCTAATATTAGATGGCTAGGTCACTACGTGCCTTCGTTTTATGAATCGTTATCTGGCTGATTAAACGATAGGCCGATTAATTTAAAGTGTTCTTCACACGACAAGAAACACATTAGGTGGGTCTAAGATAGTGGAGAAAGCTTTTAATTGTTATTTTTGTTACTGACCTGTGTCATGTGGGCTTACTGGCTATAACTTTATTTAGAGAATACTTATACCAGCAAACATTATATTATGTTTAAGTAATAAAATGTATATACTAATAATTTTATTTATCTAATACAATTTACATAATTAAAATTTTAAGTTAGTATATCAACATTTCATATTTTTTTTTTATAAAACTACGAAAATACTTGTTTGAGTAGACATTAATTTAAAAAAAATGTCACAAAACAATATTATAGAAAACTAGCTTAATTTCTATAATAAAATTAGCCTAACTTACTACTTACTAACAGTAATAGGCCCGTCAAAATCTGTTCAACCGTACCACAGTTTAGGCGGAACAAACAAACAGACAAACATACAAAAGTTGTAAAATATGTTATTTTAGTATATATACCGTGCAATATCAAAATTTATATTACAAACAGACACTCCGATTTTATTTATTTTTAAAAATACAAAGTTAATTTTTATTTCAATTATAACACTTATATTGATAAAGATTTTAAATGAACGTTTCACACAACTCAATTATTATAATAGTTTTCTCGATAATCACTATCAAATATAAGTTTTTCTATCTCAATATACTTTTGCTTATCGTCTTCAGTAGGCGAATAAGTGTTTCTTGCGTCTCTAGTATAAATCCTTGCCCAAATACCAAAAGAAACCAGTTCATCTTGAGGCAGTTTGGTGCTAAGCGCTATATGTTCGCGATCGTTCCTTTGAACGTTTTCGTTTTCACATGTTCTCTTCAGGTGACTCTCATCGCTGTAAGAAAAGTTCTTTGGACTGAGTGGGTACTTGTTGTTTCGTAGCGAAAGTGGAAAGTAAGCGATGTTTTCACACTTCAAAGTGTTGTTGTATTGCTTGCGGTAAGATGTCATTTGTATATCAAGCTGGTTAATTTCCCTCTTGTTCTCATTGGAAAACCTGTAATTATGTACTAAGGTATATTATTTAATTCAGAAAAATAGGCTGAAGTATCTAATAATAACCTAACTTGTGATAACTATCTATATATTCATATATATAATAAAAATGTAACTGTTCGCTGTATGTACATGGAAGTAGGGATATCATTGGGGGCAAATTCTGTCTGTTTGTTTGTTTGTTAGTAAGTAATTTCAATCGGTTCATAAATAAAAAAGTTACATCAATTTTAATTTATTTTTCTTTTCTTATTTTTTTACAGCTTCACGGTTTTTACCGTATAGCAGCTTCCTTTTCCTTTTCCACGCGAATTCGAGACATCCAAACTTAACGCCGCGCTTTGTCTTGTCACGAGAGCGGTGAAATTAAAATAATTTAAATATTATCACTCTCCGAGTGGGAATCGAGCCCACAACCGAATTCCGAATTGAATATTGTATTGTTAAATCTTTATCACATTTAAAAAAAAAAGCATCGTTCGAGCAAGTGTGGTATATAAGGAAATAGCACAAATTATTAGAATGAGCTGAACTTCTTTTAAATAATAATATGCATTTTGTGAAGATTGTGAATAGAAATGAAAATCTGCAAAATTATACGAACCAGGAACTTGACAGATATATTTAGAAGTAAAAAAAGTATAAAGATTCGTAGCTTTCTTATTTGGTATACAGACAATTAATATTTAATACAATTGATAAATTTTGTTTAAAAACAAATATTAACATTTTTGAAGTGTTATTTCACACATTGAGGAAATTGAATAACATATTTGTAGTTAACGTTTGAAAATTGTAACGCAGCCAAATTTGTACTCGCGCCTATTGGAAACCGTCCAAGTGCTCTAACTAAGCGCTAAACCATGCGTTCTATATACGACTACGTCAATATTCTATATACGCTTATACGCTTATTACAACTTATTTTTGTTGTTAGCATCTCTATAGAGAGATTTTTACAAATTTCTGCTACCCAAAGATTATTCTACGAACAAACGTTTCGCAAGAGTGAATGCCATTTATTAAACTATTTTAAGATTTTTTTAAATATTATTTACACACATAGAATGCAAAAAATATTTTTAGGAAACGTATAATAATTTTAACGCAGCTAGAGCGGTTTCCAAGAGGCGCGGGTTCGAACACTGCTGCGTTCAAATTTTTATACGTTTTCTTGAAATTAATATCTATTTTATTGTAATGTAACCATTGTAGTGATAAGAAAAGAATTAAAGAGGTTCGGACTTATACAAGGTAGTAATGTACTCAAGTAATAGCTCAATTTCTGATAGCAAATACGGAATAGTTAGATTTTATGTAATTTGACTTTGGCATGTCATACAAGGCAAGTGGTTGCACTGAGGAAAATTTATTTAGCTTTATAATATCAAGTTTCTAAGAACTCGCCAATGGTCTTTCATCAAATACGCACTGTCTTTTAATTGAAAAATGCAGAACTTTTAAAGTTACACGACTAAATATATAATTAAAATTTCAAGTTCACCAAATCCGAACCGAATCCAAAACCGAACTCACAGTCACGTGGTACAAGTTAACTCACGTATCGTGGCGCAGTAACCGATTCGATTCCCGGATAATGATTATAATTAAAATCTTTTAATTTCTCTCGCTCTGGTACCTAAGGCAAAGTGCGGCGATGAGTACCGCCACTCGACAGGCATAGTCTCGATTTCATGCAAAAAGTTGAGAACGGAGTGGGTTTGCCAGTAGGTCCCCTCTGACTAGCCTGCTATGCGGGAAAAAGCGTGAAGCTGGAAAAAAAACTTACTTATAGACGCAACTCGTGGCTTTTTCTGTCTTGCAAGCAACTATTGCACATCCAGCAATTCCGACTGCACGCTTTGCGTACACATTTATCCCGTCCATAGCAAACGCTCTATAATACGGTGCCTGTAATATAAAATTACACAATAACATAGTATCAAAATAAGGAAAAGTGCAAGTGTAAAGCAAAGGTGTAAATGTTAAGCAAAAGTACAAGTGCAGTGTGTTGAATTTTCATGTTGAACACTTAAGACAACCGAAAATCCTATAATTTTTGCATTTTTTGTACTTAGGTACTTTTAAAGCTCTCGTAAGTAACTGCAGTTAAGTTAAGTTAGTTTCTATTGTTTTTTAAAAATATTATTTATGTGTATTATTTTTTATTATATAGGCGTTGAAATTCTACAGTAATTTTTCACATCTAATTAATTTTCAAATAATTTCAATGTTTTTGAATTTCAAATTCGCTTTTTTACAATTATAATGAATTCTTTCTTTCTTCTTTCTAATCAGCTTGACATTTTTAAAGGGCAGTCAGAGAGACTAGTACCAAGACACTCTGTTCTACACATTCCACATGAAATTGAGACTGCGTGTTGAGACGCGGAACCCAACACCGCGCTTTGGCCTAGGTACCAGAGAGCAGTAATTGAGCGTTTAGTCAGACGCTGTCCCATTGCGCCACGATGGCCTTTAAAAGTATCTAGCCAAAACCGAATTTTAAATAAACCAAACCATTTTGGAGTTCAAAACCTATTACTTCTACAAATAAAAGGAAATTTAAAAAATAAGTTTAAATGTTAGGTTTATTTATATATTAATAATTACAAACTTTACTTACCTTAGAGTTAAAAAGCGTTAGTTATCATGCACTGGTTCGATAAAAAAAAATGTTTTTTTTCTGCAGTTTCATATTTTATACCGCATGCATTGTACTTAGAGACAATCTAGTGTCAAGACACTGCATTCTCCACTTTCCGCCCGAAATCGAGGTATTGCGTTTTGACCGCAACTCAACGCAGCTTGTCTAAATAAATATTTTTATTCATACAAAAACCGTTGTGTCCACAGTCCGACTCTGCTATACGACGGATTGTTTTTATATATAATTCACGAATCTATAATGTAAGGAACCAATTTACGGAACACGTGCATTTTTTTATTATTTCATTTTCATGTATACGTTTCTTTTTAGGGATATATATATTCCTTAAACACATAATGTATTGAATTGGGTCGGAAAGCGGAGATCGCTATATTTTGTCACTAGGTTATCTCTTTTTTCAACCTTAAAATGGCGCGGTAAAAGACAAAGTTAGTCATTTACAGACAAATTACAATTATAAATGCATATTGCCATAATTAAAACATTTTAAATATGGAAATAAATTTCTAAGTAGGTAGTAACCAACACAGTAGTGTATTTGAAATATTGATTTATATTTGCTTAATGTAAATTAAATGCTAACGTACGTCTATGGGTACGGCTATTTGGTGTTAAAATTTCTCTAATACGATATCCATCAAGGGTGGGTCCACCTTTATGGACACAATGGGTATAAAAATGACACTTCGGATTGTGCCAAACTGACATGTGACGTCACGTTTTTTGATTTTTATACAGCTTTACATAACTACGCGGCATTTTAGTAGCACCTTAAGAAAATAAAAAACTAACTAATGCGAGTTTCTCAATAATAATTATCTGTGTTCATCCTCCAGCTTTCACTTGGCCGATTTAAGGGTCTGAGATCATTATATTTTTTGACATCTGGATTTGACCTGATAGCCATCAAAATATAAAATGACCAAAAATATTCCATGCATATTAAGTTTTATAAGACTTACAGTTTCTGTATTTCTTTCAGCCAAATTGACTCGGAAGTGGCAAATCGTGTCTTTCTCCATCAGCGTGAACTCTTGAGAACCAGGTTTCAGAAGACGTGTCACATGCGACGGTAGAGAGGGATCTGAGATAAGCACCAGGTTATCTTTATCTGTAGGATTATCGTATATCGGTCCTGGATATGTTCCATCCACCTGAAACATATTTTATAATATATATATATATATATATATATATAAATATTATGTGTATGTAGTAGAAAAGAAATTCTTTAACATGTACTCCGTACAGGTACCAGGCACATTGCGAGAGGTGCTCAGACCTGTGCCTGGGGTCCAAGTGTAGGATCAAGGGATCCCTTTAAAATACCCATTAACCGCTGATCGAGCTCCTCATTTACCTAACCAAAAGCCATATCTGTCTTTGTACGTGTAACGAAATATTTTTTCATTTAGTAATGAGTTCTTAGTACAACTGACGCGTAAAATAACCGTTGCCACAACGAGTGTGCCACGTTTATATAAATATGTATGTCAAACACATGGTAGTGTGTAAATGTATGTGTAACATAGATTTATTTAATTTACTATATGTATTTCTAATGCATTTTTATAAAAACTTATTGCTTTTCTATTCTTTTTCTCTATATAACATTTAAATATATCACACTCTACTCCGTCAACTCGAATATTCATAAAATACTAAAAGAAATTGAAAAGTAAGAAGACCATTGACAATGGCTGTCAGCAGTTTATTGTATTTCTATATTGTATGGTTATATTACACTTCATATATACCTCCTTATTTAAGTTTAAATAGATTTTCTAGTAATTCAATAAAAATGTTTAGTAACTAATTTAAAAGCCAATACCATTTAGAGTAATTGCTTTATTTAATTTCTAGGCGTATGCCTACAATGCAGTATATGAAAAGAAAAACAAAAAAATATGATTTTGTGTAATTAAGACAACCAATTACCTGTCCAGGTATTTTAGGGACACGAGACACAAGTAGCTTCGTTGTAGGCACTCCCGGCATGATGCTGACCAAAGCGCCAGCCTTCCCAGAATATATTCCAGATCCTACGAAATATATTAAAAAGTAAAAAAAAACAAAATTTGACAATGATATCCAATCAATAACATCATAAAATTCTATATTCTATACTTTTGTGTGTAATTTGTGTGTATTTACAGCATTCGAATGCCTAAATAGTAAAAAAAAGCTGATGAGAGAGATGATGCTCTCTCCACCTAAACTGTATTACTAGAGACCTCCGCATTGACAAATATCGCATCTTTTCTTTGTAAATGTTAATTTATTATACACCATTTTTTTATTATTTAAACATACTACATACACTTGGTCCTTACTTTCGTTCCTTATTATTATTTATTTTCTTGATCATTAACTTAAATTAAAATAAATAGTTTCACAGAAGAAATTAAAATAAATAGTTTAAGCAAGTTTTTTATATGTATACCGTACAGTATAAAAACTAAATCTAGGGTTTGACAGGAAAAAGGCATAACTACTATGGAGGAGAATTAAAAAGTATAAATTAAGGAGCTAGAGGTGTTTGTTACCTTTCCATAATTACTTCTTAATAAAATGAGCAATACTATAAAATATAAAGAACTGTACCTGCACTTCCAACCTTGACATTGTTGGCTCCAGCAGCCAAGAAATTTACGTCCATCGATTGTGCATAAGCTTCCTGTATTTGGACAGCTGTAAATAATATAACAGATATAGCTATTATTAAAAGTGCCGCATATTAATATACCCATATGTTTTTATTCGTTCTAAGAATCAAAATCCGTAATTCTATTCATATTTCCATATCAATTTTGAGTTACATTTATTCGTGTACTGCTTCAGCTCTACATGTGTGAATAAAATTCAAATACCCATAGTAATTTATGTCGCATACATCAATCAGTTTTTCACTTTTCGTTTTTTTATCCGCCTAAGCTTCCCTTTCCCTTCCCTTCTAAATTGCACTACAATGTCTAAACTAATATTATGAATAGTGCACGCCACACCCCACATGTTAATGATTCTTTTTCAAATGTCATTTTATGTGAGGCCTCATTCCTTTGATCCTTTTCTTCAGTTCCTGTATTGCTATACTATATAATCTACTTTCATTTACGGTAAAGGTTGTCTGTAAGAGATTAGTTCCAGTGATAAGACCTTTTCAAATACTGTTCCACAAATGTAAAACTGACAAAAGCTTTTAAAAACCAGCGTTCAAAGGTTAGGTTTTTAAAAAGGTCCAGGTCCTCTTCCAAAGTAATAATATATCTCACCAGTTAAATAGGGCATTTCTGAAAACCACATTGTGTTAAATATAACATCTGTTATATTATTCATCTCCACGACTTGCACAGCTGGCACTTGGAACATCAGATCGAAGCATATGTAATGGCCGAAAGTTACACCAAAGTCAGTTGTAAAAACACCTAAGTCAGGAGTCAAGGCTGGAGTTCGATTGAATTCACCGAACAGATTGATTTTGCGGTATCTGAAATGGTTTATATATTAATATAGGAAAAGCAGAAGGTTTATATAAGTATTGCTATTTTTTCTGCAGATTTACTCATTGCTTCGCCATTTAGTTTTTAGTAAGATGTACAAATATCATAGTATACTTACTTTGTATAATAGCTTATTATACCTTCATGGGCGGCCTTGATGGTCAGTGCCATTTTTTAAATTTTTTTGCAATTTTTTTCTATTTAATAATGAAAATATATATTGCTAACATTTGTCGAGAGCCATAAATAATCCGTCAAAGCGGCCCCTCTGCTATAGAGAATAATTACTAGTTCTTATACAAAGATATACCTACAATATTCATTCCATACAAAGAGTAGTTGCTGACTTTCGTTGAAAATCGGTGTAATGGGATATAACATTTTTAATTATTTATATTCATCTTTAGAAAAAGGAAGTACTGAATTGGTTTTTATCGTCCAGTTTTTAAAAATCCCAAATTAATATTATAGTAAAAAATTACAGACTGGCTTTCATTATTTTAATACTACTTAAAAAGACCAAACCTGTAATAAGACACCCTGTTTTCCATTTTAAATATGGAATAAATCGACCTTTAAAAAGTTATCTGTCAGATATGTGCCCATTCACATTGACAAATTACTACTTATATTTTTAATAAGAAAATAACTGTAAATCAAACTGATGTAACACATATGGGCAAATCAAATTACACTCAAATGAACAAGAAAACTACCTGTCAATTACAGCACCTTCTCTATCGAAAACTACATTAGTGTTGAAATAATATGTCTTGTTCTCTGGACAATTTTCTCCAGCTGGCGCCACAGTGCAGTTTACAATTTCTTGTATGTTAATTACTACATAAATTTGATTTTCTCTCGCGGCGGATGATATTAAAACTATAATCTAAAATTATATAAATATTTAATTACAGTACATGTTAAAATTATTTCAGAGTATAATGTAAATTAAAAAACCATCGTAGCGCAGTGGAACCGCGTCTGACTGTAAACGCGATTTACATATCTACCAATACATATAATAAAAATGTAACTGATCGCTGTCTGTACGTGGAAGATATACAAAAAAAAATATTATTGGTGGCATTTATCAGTATAATAGAACCCAAAACAATCATTTTAAATTTTCTTTTCTGTTTGTCTGTGCGTTTATGCATGCTTACCTCAGAAACTTAATATTTAGTGTAAATTTCTTTCAAATGGTCAATAAATAAAAAATATTGCAACTTACAACTAATTCAATTATAAATTTAAGCTAAGTGTGTGGTGAAAATACGAAATAATTTAGTCGTGTTTACGCAGACGACGCCGTGAGGGGTCGCTAGTATAATATAAAAAGAGAGAATTATTTAAAATACACACCTCATCATATAATTGCGGTTCTAATGCTGGTATAGGGTGCTCTATAAGCAAACCTTTGATGGGTACAGCCACGCTGACTTGACTGGACAGTGTTAATTCCGGAAAAATAACAATATCTGAATTCTGAAATTAATATACAAATTAAGATTGAACCAAAAGTTTTTATACACACGCTGTAAGAAAGAAATGGCATTTGCGTAATTTTTTTGGTAAATTAAATCAATAGAGCTTTATGCTACATTAGTTAGATGGTTGTTTGTCATAGTATGTCTGGCGGCGACAAAGTAAAATTTTAATGGCAAATCACTTCATATTACGACTTTAAAACACACTATGATAAAATTTGCTAGTGTATTTTATATTTATTATAATTTTACCTGGTCTGCAGCTTCTTTTATTAAATTGACATAATTTTCCAAATTGACGGTCACGTTGGACTGCACTTCGTATTCCACGACTGCCGCTACATAACTGTTGTCTTCTGGTGTGGATAGCTACAAATAAAAAAACCTTTAAATAATACCCAAAAAAAAAAATTCTAGTTTGAAAAATTAGATATATCCAATTTTTTAACTCTGATTACAACGCTATTATCGTTGTTCAAAGAGATGTTCGTTTTATGTTTAAGGCTTTTTCTGGATAATAAAACGTTTAATCTAACTCCATATATTGTTTTGTGCCTCTCAAGTACTTTTAAAAATTGACAGAGAACTAAATCAAGTTTACTGATCGAGAAATTCTCGCTCAAACTTTTCTAAACTATATATTTTGGATATTAACACCCAACGATATGTATATATAATATAGATCTATTATCTGTATTAAAAAACAAATTACTCGCGGTATTAATCGCGGTAGTTTGATATATATAATAAATAACTGTATCGCCTGACTGACGAATACCATCTCAGTCTACCTGTGTGACCACGGGCTACTGTAAAGTGTTCGGAACGTCGTGTTTTCCAAAATATATTTTCAAATACCAAAATATATGTGATTAATCCGATTAAAATATTTCATTTAAAATGTTTAAAGGCGATAAAGGAACAGACTGAAAAGAATTTTCTGGTAGTACGGGCCCTAGCAAGGACATTGCTCAAGTTTAATTTATGAAAATGAAGGACACGTGTTTTTCAAGAAAAGCTGACGGCAAGAAGTAATCCATAATATTGCAAGAGTTTTTTTTACATTGATCAATATATAAATAGATACTCGTGAAGCTATAAAAGAAACTTCTCTAACATAAAGAAACTGACATCTATTGACTGTTTTCGCCGTTAGTACAATATTTATTTATATAAATTACACATTAAAATCAAATATTTTTAGATATGTTTAAATATCAATGAAATAAAGTTAACATAGAAATGTGTTTATTGTATGTATATAACAATTAATAATAAAATAATGAATTTGCCTTATCATTGTTCACAAGAACCAATTCTTATAAGTAAATGAGGGGAATAACTAATTACGGACTTCTTGATCAAATATTAGTTTCAAATTTTATTATAAAAACTTAAATGTCAACTTGAATAAATGTATTTGAATAGAAAAAAAATCAGATATATTATAATTTCGATTTGGGTGTGATCTAAGACACTGTGGGTTTTTGGTTTTTCTCTAGACAGTGCAACGCTTTATCTGTCTCCATTTTGGGGGCCATTGTGGCTCAGTGCGACTGCCTGACTGTATCGCTATTGGTTGTGTGTTTGTTTCCAGGATCATGAAAATTTTTTTCATTGTCTTTGCTCTGGTACCTAAGAAAAAGCAGAGCGTAGAGGTCCGCCACTCTACACGCGATGACTCGACTTTGGGCGGAAAGTGGGAAACGGAGTGTCTTTACACTAGATTCTCTTTGACTAACCTTGCTATACGGAAAATAGCGTGAAGCTGTAAATTATGTTAGATTGTAGTTTATTTTATATAACTACTAGCGACTGAACTATATCTGTTACGTATTTTCGACGGCCTTTTCGTAAAGCAACAAAACTAAAAAAATGGGAGAGAAAGTTGCCTATGTTTATCCCTCGAGTATGTCTATATAAAATTTCATCCTAATCGATTCAGCAGTTTGACCGTGATGGCATCACAGACAGATAGAGTATAAACACATTTAAGTAATATTTATTTAAACATATTTAATAATTTGATTGTACAATAGACGATTCACTGTAGCACCGAGTATGGCACAAAGTTAGATAACATTGTGCCATATGCCTGGAGATCCAGGATATTGTCACTTCACGAGCGAAGACTTACAGCAAGCGCCTTCTAATTTGAATGGACGGAAGCTAGCTACAATAGACGTCGCAGAACCGATTTTTAGGGAATGACTGGTGGTAAGACCCCTCCCCTCTCACCGCGTCTAACCACCGAGCAAAACAAATTATATATTCGAACGCTGATTTCATTACGAATGAGGTCTTATATCTTAAGTCTCTCGTCAATTTTTATTAGCTGCTCTACTGTCTGTACCTGCGCGAAATAATCGTAATGCCTAGATATGTACATGTTATAATATAAACACCTCACCTGCTCAGAAAATACACAAAAACACACAACTAATGCACAACATGCCGGAAACAACGACATAACTTTTAACAAAACACACAAAAAAGGACAAAGGATTCGTTCAAGCAATAGTGCAGTTAGCTGCGCTAAGTGAAGCGCGCGACTGACACTCGTGTAGAATCAATTCAATAATCATTTAAAGACTTTTGCTATTTAAGTCGCTTGGCACTTGGTATACAATTATATAATTTTAATTATAAACGGTTATTAATTTTACAACCAGTTACTTATTTTACCTTAAATAGACTAAACCTTAATATTAATTTTATATATTATGAGAAGTATTGTGGACCACCCACAGAAGGTGTGCCCATTGGTCATGTTCTTAGAATATACGCTGGCGTACGACGTTGGGTGCCAATTCGGCTGTTTCGGGCGACGTAATTACATTGTACCATGTTTTGTGCATTCAATGAAATAGTAGGTTTTTAACAAAGAAATTAAGCCAATGGACAAGTTAATACGCAATCATCCCATATTATTCTTAGGCCTTTTTTTATAGGAACTACTCAGGAATATACGTAAAAAAAAAGGAATTATCAATAGAAACAGCTCTGTAAAAAGATCTAAAATATATGTACGAGTCGAATTGAAAACACTCTTTTTTTTTTAGTTACTGACATAGTTTAAACCTACAATTATTTCTACGGCGAAAATTGTAGCCAAAGTTCTTTATTCATGTAGAGCAAACAAATATAAATAGAACGTCTATATCTAGATTTTACAACAGAAATAAACACATCAGAAATGTATTTAGTTCAATAAACTGTTCGTGTTAAACTAATAAATATTCATACCGAATATAGTTTATAGCAGTATAGCTTTGATTCGTTAAACAAAGAAAGCAAATTGTTATAGTCTTTGTTAGTGTTTCTTTTTAATAAATACTTATTTAACAATATATTTAGGATTTCTATCCCTATCCTTGTGCGTGACTTTCAATTGACTTAATTTAAATGAAATAAAAGATATTTACAACAGGTATTAGTACAAATAACTCAAAAACTACTTATCAGAATATTAACGACGGGAAAAAAAAGTTATGCGGTAACACATAATAAAAATACAATCGAATTGAGAATCTCCTTCTTTTGAAGTCGGCTAAAAATAATAATGTTTATTGCAATAAATATAACTTTCTTTAAAATTGTAATTTTTTCATACGCTTAAATGTTTAATTTAATATGTTATTTTCTTTATTTTTAATCCAATTCGCGTATCATACGGTGATAAAGATTCTGTCTGTATTAAATATTTTATTTTATCAAATGTACATTTTATGACTTTCCTTTCTTATCTATTACCATAGTAGGTATCTATGGTATCGTATTTCCTCGTCGTACTAAAATTGTTGTATTTTATAAAATAATGATTTACATAGTTTTACTTTTGATTAATAGACCACCAAATTTCGTATGGACAAATATATTTAAAAAACGTATAAACGTTTTAAGCGCAGCGGAAATAGAACCGTGCCTTTTAGAAACCGTCTTCCGTCAACCGGTCTTGGTTTGAACATGAGCGGATTCGACGTAGCCGTATGTATAGACATGGCTTAGCGGTCAGAGCGATTGGTCGGTAACCAACAGTCGCGGGTTTGAATTCCGTTGCGTTCAAATTTTTATACAATTTCTAAAAATGTTTCTCAATAGGCTACTTTATTTTCTTTTTTTTTTAGTATTCCAGAAAATTCATAGTTTTACGAAAAAGCCACTGAAAATACGAAACAGCCATAGTTCATACGGGTAAAGCCGCGAGCGCTATATATATATAACTTTTAGACATATTTGCATTGCAGATGTTTAAACGTAATTCCTAATATATATTTTAATTTTTAATTATTAAGTGTTTCACTGTACACGACGAAACAGAGTTCGAATCTAATTGAAAACTAAAATATTTTATATTAATTTAATTATATTATCATTCCCGCGTGTGAAATATGAACCCGCAACTAACCGCGCAATAGCCAACACACTTAAAACATACTTATTTTATTTCGCGGTTGTCTTCAAAATTAACGGAAAATAAACTCCGGAAGAATATACCTCTCTCTAGCTTGAAGGTTATCCTGTCATAACCACATCGTGCGGATATAAAAGTTGAAATAAAAAAGATAAAAATATGATATTTTTAGCGTCAGCTCGTACTCAGTGTCTAGACACTCCGTTCTCTAGGCATTTTGTGTCAAGTGGCGAAACTCGACGCCGCTTTGTCTTACCAGAGGTAGGAAGGAAATTAATTTAAGTATATTCACTTGAGTGGGAATTTAATCCTAGAATAGCTTCTGATTAATGAAAAAAAAAAATTATTTTTCCGGCTTAAACGCCTGTCCCGAATTTGAGACTTAACGCCGCGCTTAGTCTTTGTCTATAAATAAGTTTTGTAGAATGTCTCCACTAAATTTTTAACCTTGAATATCGAGCTCGTGAACAGCTTAGTATACAAAAAAATTTATTATAACAATATATCAAGCGATTAAAGGATATGTTATTTCCGACATAAAGAGATTATGGGTTTTAGATATTAATTACTACTAGTAACTATTTATTTTGAATAGGCAATTTTTTATTAATAAACGAAAAATATATATTTTTTCTAGCCATTTTTTACGCGTACTTTTGGAAATATTATGAGACAATTCAATGGCACAGTAAACCTAATATCAACGCACTCCGTTCTCCGCTTTTCATTCGAATGCGATACAGTGTGTGTCGAGTGGCGGAACTCTCCGCTCCTTATCTTATCAATGCGATGTAAATAAATGTGAATTACTTGGTTTCCACTATTGTCACATGATTTATAACGAAAAATTATACAGCTTTATATTTTTTTACATTTTACACTAAGGAAATTGAAAAATACATACATATTTAGAAAACGTATAAAAAATTTAACGCAGCAGGATTTGAACCCGCGCCTCTCTTGAACGGTTTTCAATAGGCGCGGGTTCAAATCCCGCTGCGTTCAATTTTTTATACGTTTTCTAAATATTTATTTATACAGCTTTAATTATCAGTCCATACTGTTTATTATAACATTTTAAGTATTTACGAACCTTATGAATAGATAACATAATGTATTGTACATATTTATATAAAGCAAAGCACGTTAATTGTTTTGCTCTTGCTTTATCTTGCTCTTTTTTCTTGTTCATAATTTTAATGGAGAATTTTATACCTACAAATGTCACTTGCAATCGTTTTAATACTTAGCTTGTATAAAGAATTGGCTATAATAGAAAAAATAATGCACCATAATCAACAAAAATAAATAAAATTGGAGTGTCTGTTTGTTATATTAATATAACCGCGTTTTACTAAATACACATGTATGTATGCTGTTCATATAATAAAATATATTTTTTTCCAATTTTCGCCTGTTTCTGTCTCTGTTTGTTCCGGCTAAACCAATGCTTCCAGAGAAGGGCTTTACCGATTTAGACGGCATTTTCACTCACAGATCGCCGATATAATAAAGAGTAACATAGGTTTTTATTATAGAATACCACGTAGACGAAATCGCGGACACAGTTTATGTATAATAATATAATAAATTATTTTTTTTTGTATACAATTTACTTAAAACGTCAGTTAATTAGTCTTTAAATGAAACAAAGCTAAAATAAGATATAAAAAAAGAAATACTCAACCTGCGAAGACAATCCTAAGAGACACATAAATATTATTACACTAAGCGTCATTGTGGACGAGTAATAAACAAGTGTCCTAAGCTATCACCAACACTCACTAACATGTAGGATTTACCTCTTTATAGATATATGTCGGTAACAGAAAGTGTTTGTTTCCATTGTCACCTTCCGATAAATTGTCGTTGTACGTCATTTCCAATGTAACGTCTCATTTGATATATATTGTAATTGTGTAGGTATAATAATTTTTTTTTTATGTTATTGTATTAATTGCTACGGACTACGGACATATGGCCGTTAAATTTGGTTTAGATATAATAATTTTTTTTATGAATTTTTTTTTAATCATAGAGAGCTTTGTGTATCTGTGTATATATATATATATATATATATATATATATATATATATATATATAAGAGTAGTAGTTTTTGTAAATTTGATCAAATTTATTAATTATATAAATTAGTTTAACAAATTATAACCAATACTAACAACTAAATCTATTACAGGTTTTGTTCGTTTATTAATGATAGGAACTGGATGTGGACGGCGTTAGTGCTATAGTAGAGGATATGACCGCTTCGTTCCTATCTTTTACGGCCGTCGGCCGTATATTAATTTTATATATATATTAAAATTAAGAAACCAAAGAAACCAATAGAAATATAAATAAAACATATAGATCCCATAAGGTAAGGTATCGGACACCTACATACGACACGACAGTGACGTTAATACATAAAAAAAAGTTTGTTTTTTTTTTAAATATTGTATAGTTTAATTTAATGAAATTATAATATCATATAGATAACGTCAATACAATAATATTTTGAAAACCAATTTGTGAAATATTGTCTTAGTTATTCCATAAATTTGAAGTCATTGTGGCACAGTGGGATAGCTATTGGTTGTGGGCTCAAATCCCACTAGCAGGAATGATAATATTCAAAATATTTTCATATCATCGCTTTGGTACAATATAAGTGCGTGGCATTGAGTTCCGCCACTCGATTTCTGGTGGAAAATGCAGGACGGAGTGTATTGACACAGTTCTCTCTGACAGTAGGGTTTCTGTGTTGAAAAAGCGTTGTGTTAAAAAAATAAAAAAAAATCGATTTAGTTAGTGATTTTAATATATCTTTATTACTTTTCAAGATAAGCAGAAAAACATTTCATTCTTCGACAAGTTCCGTCAAGTATAGTCTCAAAATACTCTATTCCCCACTTTGTACTTGAATTCGAGACACTACATGTTGAGTTGCGGAGCTCAACGCCGCTCTTTGTCTTGTTCACCAGAGCGGAGAAATGAAAATAATTAGATTTATGATAAGTCTACCGAGTTAGATGATCTTGTTTCTCTTTCCAATTTAAACTGTTTTATAGTTTTTTTTTAAATAATATAATGTAATGGAAAAAGTCAATGTTATTTACTATTTTTCTAGGGAAGTCCCTACGACAACAGCTCTATTTAAATACATGTTCTGATGCATATATACTCATAGTTTCTATATTAGCTACCTTTTTATTATTGTATGTAAATAAATGTTATTGCGGGGTACTTAGGAAAAATCTGAATGTGACATTAAAGGGTTCAAAATTTAAGGAAATATTTGTAATATAATATAATTATTTTCCTATATAGATATTTTCCCTTGACCTTTTCGTTTAACTATAACTGTGTTGATTTACTACATAAATTTATGTTTGTTTATCCATCGATGCTCAGTATTAAAGTTGTTCTGGGATCATATCACGAAAATATTATATATATATATATATATATATATATATATATATATGTACATGGAAGATATATAACAAATATTATTAGGGGCATATACTTGTATGCAGATTGAAAACAATGATTTTTAATTTTTATTTTCTGTTTCTCTGTGTGTCTTTTTGTTTGTGCACGCTAATCTCAGAAACGGCTAAACTGATTTAAATGCAGTTTGACTATTCTATTGTGGTAATTGTTCCTTAACATTTAGTTAATTTTTATCAGTTCATAAATAATAAAGTTACAGCCATTTGAATAATAAATCATGATTTAAGTTAGAACGCGGACAGGCGGAAACACTAAATAGTTTAGTCATGTAGCTTACGCAGGCGGAGCCGCCAGCGGATCGCTAGTTTTAAATATAAATTATTCTTAGTTTGGTACGCACAGCATTTGATTCAACTATATGGCTGCAATTCATTTCAAATCTATCAAAGAAATATTATTCCGAACCCAAATCCTAAAGCTTTTGGGGACATTTTAAAAGAAGAGTATAAGTTATTATATTACTTGGCACTAATCCCGGCCTAGCCAGTCTGCCTTCATACTCAATCTCCTCTACTTTACTTGATCTTTCACATCCTCAGTGGTTAGTCCATTGGCTCTCATACTTCTGCTCCTGCTTCCGGTCATCCAGCCATCGCTTCCTAGGGCGTCCGGGAGGTCTTGCTCCGGGGACAGATATATCAAGGCATATTCTTCCGACATAGTACTCAGATCCGCGTATAGTTATTGTTTATTTTTTTTATAATAATTTATTATTATTTAAATAAAAGTAACTACAATGGAAACAATTTCATGTACATAGCCTGTTACAAAGTTCAATAGTACTTTATAGATAATATCGCACTCTTTTAATCTATCCAACATCTTGCTGTACGACAATTGTCATCTGAATAATATTGATAAGGAAATTACACAAATTTATTGTTTCGATCTTATCAAATAATCCTCACTTTTGTTCCTGCATATTTTTTTAATTATTACAAAAACTAGGAACGGCACAAGTTTGCTTCAACCATCGATAAAATATATGAAAAATTTCCTTTAAAACTATATATATTTCAAAATGGCAGCTTAAAGAAGTTACAATTTAAATTAATACTCTTATCGTTCAAGTCATATGGTTAAAATTTGCTTATCAACAATGCCGACGATATGATAACTGTAAATAACTACAGTGGTCTTGAGTGTTTTCTGCAAAATCTGAAATATCCGTGTTTATATTAATTAATAACAAGAATTAAGGGGGTTAGTCATTGCTGAATGAGTAATATTAATGAGATTATGTTAACTTGCGGAAAAATATCTAAAATGTTGAAAATTTACGTAACTACAATCGACTTAGTACCTAATTTTTTCTTTTTATCTTAAGCTTATCAGTTTTACTAATACGCATTTAATATGTTCTTTAAAAAAAATATTAGTAGATTCGTCATTGACTATATCACAAATAAATCTGGATAAATGTTACAAAGCATATAATAATTCCGTTCTCCGTAGAAATGAAAGAAAATACGAAATATTGTATGTGTGTCGTTTCAGTCTGAACGAAGATGGAGATTAGCTAAAAATGCATATTATATTCAGTAAAGCCATTGTGTTATCACTTGGAAAATCAATTGTATCAAGGTTATTCAACTGTTAATGTAAGTCAGGGCACAAATTTTGCCTTCAGGACCGTCTTCGGGCCACACATATAACACAATCTCTATAACAATAGCACAAACACATTAAACACAAATACTTTAAGCTTTGTTTACAAGCTTTTATCCAGGCACAGCTAGAAGATATTTATTGAGCTTCTGTAGAAGTTTTTGAGCTACTAAGTTTTTTAACGTTTGCTAATAAATTTAAGGTAGAAAGTAAAATGAAGTCGTAGACAAATGCCAAAAACAGTTTTTCGCAAATATAAGTTGAGCCAAATTTGTATGCAGCAGTGGCGAAGTATCCATATAACACGACGACGTAAAGTAAAATAAAATTGTACCTAAATATGAAACTAGCAACTAGCGAGATATTAGAAAAAAATAGATACTTTTAAATACCTACCTAGTGGGTGTTTCATAAATTGTTACAATCAGTTATAATTTTATAATCAATTACGATATTACTTAAAAATTAATCGTAAATAAATTATATTTGAAATTTCTAAAAACTTTACTATTATAAAAACTTATTTACGAATATAATAATTCTAGCGACACGCTCGCGGCTTCGTTGCAATATATCTGTTTTGTACGCCGCATTTATAATATTAGTATGGATTACTTCCATTTACTACATGTTGGCATTGAAACTTACCCAAAATTATAATGAATTTATTTATAGTGAAGGAGACATATTTAGAAAACGTATAAAAATTTGAATGCAGCAGGATTTGAACCCGCGCTTTTTGACCGGTTTTCTAAATATGTCTTTTTCAATTTGCTGAGTGTGCGAATAACATTTTAAAAAATGTGAAAAAAAATATTCTTCATAGTGGTATTATTTTTGTCTCTGTGTCTTCCACATCAGGCGATTGTAATTTTTTTTCAGCATCTCGCGACCCTTTCTACTATTTTCATTCTAAATTTCATCCAAATCGGCCCGGTGGTTTAGCCGTGAAAGCGTCACAGACAGACAAACAGATTTCCCATATATAATATTAGTATGGACTGTCAGCAAATGATATAAAATGTAACAATTTTCAAATACTTCAATATTTAGAAGATATATAACAATTAAAACTAAATGTGACGTAATTACGTAATGTTTCAAATGAGAAATGTTTGTTTCACGTTTTCTTTGTGGAAAAAAATGGAAAAAATATATATAAATAAAATATATATAAATTATTTATTTATTATTTATTACTTATAACATTTTAATAGTGCTTATAAAGAATTTTAAGCAAATTAATATTGGCTTTTGAATTGATCTAATAATTCTATATCATTATACCGCCATCTATTATTGTTACTTCAAACTACGTTATTGTTTATTGACGCTCTATAATTAGTTAAAGTTTTCGTGTGAGTTTATATTTTGTAACTAGATGTCACTGCACCAATTATAAATTAATTACGGGCTATTTAATTATATAACTATCCAGGGCGAACCTAGATTTTTAATATTTTTATATTTAAGGCTTATCTTTGCAAAAACTTCACACTCTGCCACTGTAGACCAAAACTATAGAAAATGAAAGAAACCGCCTTCACATAACTTCTTGTGTCAGTGTAATGTGAATTATCCGCAGATAAAAAAATCAAGATTTGGAACAGCTGCTAAATTATAGCAAATGATTAAATGAGGGCTTAGTCAATTTATTCAGTATGGTGGGTAGTTATTGTTTATAAACAAAAATCATTGAACTTTGTGGCCGGTGAAGTGGTGGTAGCGGTGAAATGGCATAACCGACTGTACACCTTTACTTTGCTGTAATTTTTTTCTTTCCAATAAAACAAAGATGGGCTGCGTAATTTCGGCATTCAATTTCGCAACGTCTCGAATTCGGCTGCAAATTTCTAAGTTAATGAGTTATATTTATTATGGGTCCTAGTTTCGATGCCAACAAGTGGAAAATGGAGTTGCTGCGAACTGTCCCAGTGTGCCCAGTCAAAGAAATGGTAGTTGTTTGGTTCGGGCCTGAATGCTTGACCGAACATTACATCATTTAGCTTGATCTGCCTCCATGCTGGAACGTAAGGAATGAGCCCTGTGACTCAGTAAGCTTTGACTATTGGTCAGACCCCTGGTGGCGGCTTGAGAGCGAGTTCGGCGCCGCCCCGCTACTGACTGCATTCTAGTAGATCTTCGACGAACTGCAATATCTGAACAACAACAAGTAAAACTTTGAAAAATACATATTGAGAAAACGTATAAAAATTGGTCGCAAGGATTTGAACCCGCGCGCCTCTTGAAAACCGTTCAAGCTAAAACCGTTCAAGCGCTCTGAACGCTAAGCCATGCGTGCTACATCTAGCTACGTTGAAATTTTTATACGCTTATTACAACTTATATTTGTTGTTAGCATCTCCGTAGATAGATTTTTACAAATTTCTGCTACCCAAAGATTATTCTACGAATAATCGCTTGGCATCGGTTTTCAAGAGGCGCGGGTTCAAATCCCGATACGTTTAAATTTTTATACGTTTTCTAAATGTGTCTTTTTCAATTTCCTTAGTGTGCAAATAACACTTAAAAAATGTTAAAAAAGAAACTTTAATAATTCATCTGTGAAGGCCTTAATCTATATAGTACATTTATCAAAGTCTACCGTTACTCACTAAATTACAGACAGAGACCTGCAGCGTAAACCACTAGGCGTAGGAAGCTGAAATTGAAAGGTGCAAATCTGCGGTTCGTAATGACGTCACAGACAAGACAAAAACAGAGTTACTTTTTTAAAATTTATACTATTAGTATGGATGGATAATAATAGGGTACAGCCAGACATTCAGTTCATCGAGGCTAAGAAATAGCAATTAGAAAGGCTCGTGTGAATGATGAAACAACACAGGTTTAACCACCGACCTTCACGAGCTGACAGCTGTCGTTTTTTTACGTACACTTTATATATTATATATATATATATATATATATATATATATATATATATATATATATATATATATATTTTACTGACTGATAAACAGAAATGAACGTTTGTCAAATTCATAATCCATACTAATATTATAAATGCGGAATTAACTCTGCTGTCTGTCTGTGAACTCTGTCGTCACGGTTGTGATGAAATTTTTGGGTGGAACAGATACTTGAGGGTCTTAGGATGAAAATAGGCTAGTTCTTTCTTTATTTTTTTTAGTTTTACCAAGAACTTCATTGTTTTACGAAAACGCAGCCGAAAATACGAAACAGATATAGTTTAGCGGGTCGTTACTATTGTAATAAACCTTTTTCTTATAATAGATACAACCCGCTAATGATGTTATTTTAATTTGACACTAAATACGCAATGTCTCAAGTTCGGGCGGAAAGTGCAGAACGGAGTGTCTTGACACTAGGTTCTTTCTGACCACCCTGACATGCGGGAAATAGTGTGAAACTGAAATATCTATTCAAATCTCATTATTATTAGATTTTAAATTACAATTTGTTCAATACCTGACTCACTGCTCGTGATGCTTGTGGGTTAGGTTCTATATATGAGCACAGCGGGCACCAAAGGCATGTGGCAGTATACGTAAATAGATACGTTTATAAAATACAGGTAAACAATATTAAAAACAAATCTCAATTAATTCTGTAATGAAATGTTTTGAGCTTTTTTTTCACATTTTTTTAATCATTCGTTATAAAGTATTAGTCACACACTTAGGAAATTTAAAAACATATATTCAGAAAACGTATAAAAATTGAACATAAAATAGTTAACAAATATAAGTTGTAATAAGCGTAATAATTTCGACGTAGCCGGATGTTAAACGAATGGCTTAGCGGTCAGAGCGCTTGACTGGTTTTCAAGATGCGCGGGTTCATAACCCGCTTTTATCGTACGTTTTCTAAATAGATGTTTATCGCACTTTTTTAAACAACGTACCGTCTCGCCTTCCGTCGTCTCTCTTAGACGAGTTGTTGAAAGTGGTGTTAAAATTAATATTACATAAATAAATGCCTATTAATGGGCAAATCGCACTGTGGAGCTCCTCCATTTTACATACAATATATGTAAAGTGAGCGAGAAATCGAAAACTGTGTCTTAAAAGGAGACGTGACCTTCAATGATATACCTTTTAACCGAAGCACCTCTTCTCTTGTATCATCCTCATCATCATTGACATAGAATTGCTTTAATCCATCACCACTTCCCACTGTCATATCGCTTTGTTCTTGTGGTAGTTTTTCTTGTACATATTTTCCGAAACTATTTTCCATTGAGAAACCCAGGGATTTTGATAGAGGAACGTTATTTACTATATCTTCAATTGTTTTTTTATATGGTAGAACCTTAAAGAGATTTTGCATTTTTTTTATCGTAAGCAATACTTAACCAATTTAGAGAGGCTTTAAAATATATATTTTAAAACTTTATCTGACTTGAACAAAGTACGTATAGACTTGCTCATCTATAGAATTTACTATTGACCGAGAATTTAACATTTATAAATATAATATCGAGTAGCAATCAATAAATCTATCAAATCTATCAATAAATCAATCAATATAAAAAATAAATTGCAATGCTATTTTTCAAAATTTGCACACGTGTCCGCTGATGCTAATAAAACATATACATATTGTTATAAATTATTTTAAGCCAATTAGTATACATTAGGTTGTTTGTTAGATTATGTGATATTATAGCTTCACGCTAGTAGGAGAGAACCTAGTGTATAGGCACTCCGTTCTCCACTTTTCACCCGAAACTTAGATGCTTTGTCTCGCCACCAGAGCAAAGAAGTGATAAAAATTTAAATATTCCTCCGATTTGGAATCAAACTGACATATATATAACTGACATATATGTAACTGACATATATGTAACTGACATATATATAACTGACATATATATAACTGACATATATATAACTGACATATATATAACTGACATATATATAACTCACATGTACATAATTGACATATATGTAACTGACATATATATAACTGACAGATATCTAACTGACATATGTATATAGATAATATAAAATAGTTAACACATACCAAATCTACGACAGAAAATCGAAATTTAAATTCAGATTATATACACAAGTGTTAAAAGCCAAGGTGCACCACATAGGAAATTTTAACGTTACATTGTAACAAGATACCTCTATAATTGTAACTGCCAATATTATGAACGGCAACAAAATCATTTCTATATCGAAACGTGTATTGACGATTGATTCAAGAAGCCTATTAATTCAATTCAAGTTGAGAAATGATCAGCGACACGCTTTTAATTGTTCATGAAACAATGGGCATAACAAAGTGACGGATAGATACAATGGTTTTCGAAGAAGTCTAAGTCGTCTTGGAATTGATATTGGTACAAAACACTTTCGAGTATTATTTTCGTCAAATATTGTATTTAATGATTTTTTTTTGTTTCAGTTTTACCCTTTTTTTTAGTTATAGAGAACTACGCGAGAGCTACGGTATTACATATATTAGTCTACATCAACAATTCAAATTAATAACACACACACACTTTTTATATTAAATTATTCTTCAATTTACAAATTTTAAACATCTTTAATTATTTAGCGGTGCGGCCATTTGATACCCGTAAAGGGAAATTTTATTGAAAATAAATGGTCCGCCATTCTATTATGGCAGCCATATTGAATTAATAATGACATTTGTGATTTAAAACCGAAAAATAGATTTATTTAGAAGTCTGCACGAGACGTTTCTTTTTCAGCTTTACGCTTTTGCTGGCATAGCAGACTAGTCAGAGAGAACCTAATGTTCTCTTATTTCGTCTGCGGAACTCAACGCCGCGCTTTGTATTCGGTACCAGAGTTCAAAACTCAAAATTCCGCCTCAATCAATTAAGGATATATGCTTCAAAATTGAATTGCCAGATCACCCGACAAACATACCTACATACACACATTGCAATTAATAAAAAGCTTTTAAAAAGCAAATTTACTTCCACATTACCTTCCTATTTTATCATTTTCTAATTAATTTTTACATCAATATAA
Source organism: Podotricha telesiphe (assembly GCA_038994665.1). Classification (NCBI taxonomy): domain Eukaryota; kingdom Metazoa; phylum Arthropoda; class Insecta; order Lepidoptera; family Nymphalidae; genus Podotricha; species Podotricha telesiphe. The sequence continues at coordinate 77,880 of JAOYRR010000355.1, forward strand.
CTTTTAATAATTAAAAAACTCCAAACTCAGAATTTCTTTTAAAAAATAGATTAAAATATATAATCACAGTATATACCGAATATTCTACAGTTAAATAGCTCAATAATAGTATAGAAACAGCTGATAATGGAGTTGATATGAGAAAACAAACAATATTTCATACTTATCACGGGTCAAGTGGTAAGTGACGAGCACGCACCGAACCGCCTCGAGCCGGTTATGTTTAAACAATAATTCGTTATTGGCACATTCCCGACTGTTTTGAAAATTATTTCTCAATCATATAGATGTAATTTTAAATTTATATTATAATGGCATTATATAATACTATATAATAAACACTTAATATATCTATAAAGAGTGAAAATATTAAGAAATAGTGTACGTTAGGCGGAACTAAACACCGTAGCTTGTTACAGCATTGTTTGAACCCGTTACCGTCGCGGCAGAACTTCACTGCGATTGCATTGCGAAATGGCTATTATGAAGCATTTTGTAAAATAATTTAAATTTAAAAACAAGATTAATTTTTCAAAATTATCTTGAAAGATTACATAATATGTAAAAATAACACAATCGTTAAACGTCAAGTTGATAATTACTTTAAAAGTAATATGCTTTTCCTCCTTATTTATTAAACGACTGAACTAGATTTAACCAGATATTTAGTGATATGGCGCACATGATATATTTGTATCTATATTTAAATTTTGTTTGCTTTATATAATTTGAAAATAATAGTTTAAGTAAATTATGAATTAAAATAAAATCGTAGTCCAGTGGGCCAGCGTCTGACTGTTATCACGATTGGCTGTGGGCTAGATTCTCATTCGGAAGAATAATCATAAGTTTATTATTTTCATTTCTACTCTTTGGTGACCAAGACAAATCGTGGCAAGACAAAGATCAATGGTCTCCGCCATTCAAAACACAATGTCTCGAATTAGGGCGGAAAGTGGAGAACGGAGTGTCTTGACATTAGGTTCTCTCTGACAGGACAGTCGGCTAAACGGTAAAAGCGGGAAGCTGAAGGAATAAAATACAATATTTTCCAAATTAAATTAACTTTAAAATATAATGTATAAATAATTAGCAAGTATCAAACTCGGTAATCCATCTACCTTACCAAGTGACTTTAATTTCTTCAATCTTGTGTTCATTTCAACATATCCAGTTCAAACTGGTATGGCGTCTGTTAAATTGTTTGTAGTTATTATCGCCTGTCCTTTTTTCGACGAATTGCGATACGCCTCAGTACGATAAATAGCGCTAAAATTGGATGACATTGTTTAATACTATTCAAAAGTGATTAGCATTAGTAAGAACGTTATATATGAACTTCTACGCCCTCCTCTTTTCTAACGATGGTTGTGGGTTCGATCCCTGCTAAAAATAATGATGTTTAAATTATTCTCATTTCGCGGCTCTAGTAAAATGCGTGGTGTTGAGTTCCACCACTTAACACGCAATGTCTTGAATTCGGCTGGAAAGTGGAGAACGGAGTGTCTTGACACTAGATTCTCTGTGAGTATTGCTATGTGGGATCAATATTGAAGCTAAAAAATTGCTTGCTAAGAACCTTGTGGACGCATAACAGCTATGGCGTATATTTTAGCGCATTTCCTGTTAGCTTAAAGTTTTTACACGAAGTTTCAATTTTATTGCTTATTTTAAAAAAGATTAAATTGCCTTACACTAGTACTTGTCCCATATTCACTTTGGTAACGATTACACCAACAGCGGTGAATGAACTCGTATAATGTGAGACTCCTCAGCCGGTTATTATATATAATTTAAAAAACTTACTGGAAGATATAAAAGTTTTTTGGTATTGCACTTTTAATAATAAATTTTATTTTACAATTTATTTACTTTCGTAAATCAAAAGACGGCTGGAATTGAGCTAATTTTTATTTATATTTACACACAGTTAATGTATTTTGTCAAATAAAGGTGCTATATATTATTTTTCAATCATGAAAACATAGCTTGTTGAAAAGAATAAAAGAGGCTATGAAAACAATAGTATTGTGGCATATATATATATATAAAAATATTTATAATCCCATTTTAGTTTATCCCATTTAAAACCATGAAGATTTATTTACAAATATAATGAAACGAATGTTAATTATGTACTGAAAGTTTTTTTTTAACTTAACTCGTTTTTTACATAGCAAGGTAGTCAGAAAGAACCCACAACTAAACGAGACAACAGACAGAAACTCACTCCCACTGCGCCACGATGGTTTCAGAAAGTATAACTTTATAATAATGTATTTAATAACATATATATGAACACACTGCCATGTGTTTGACATAATTTTTTGTATAAATAAACACATTAAAATTAACACAATCAATATTAGACACACAAAGTTATAAAGTAACGTAAGGTACATGTTGCTAAGGTAACGTATATGCTCCGTAGTAAAGTCATAATGTCTTACTGAACGAGTATTGTATGTTCGAATATCAATTCAGGGAATCACCTTTAAATTGGAATCTCTAGTAAATAAAATTCTCACTGCCTGGGTAGGCAAAAGGCAGGAACTATGAAGTATTTTTTTTCCAGCAAGGTAGTCACAGAGAACCTCGTATCATGACACTCGTTTCACCGCTGTCCTCCAGAATCCGTTCTCGAGACTTTGCTTCTTGAGTGACGGAACTCAACGCCGCACTTTGACTTTGTATTTAAAGTACAAAGAAATGAACAAAATTGAGATATAATCATTTCCCCAAGTAGAGGTCAAACTTACAACTAACTCGTTTCCAGTTCGAAGCTAAACAATATTTTAAGCTAAACGGAGGTAGATGTATGAAATATAAATAAATTCATTCGAAATTAGAATAAACTATATTATAACCTCCATATATTTTATAATATAAAATCAGCTGTTCAAACGTCAGTTAGGTTTTTAAACGTTTATCGGTAAGATAACCGCGAGGTTGAATCGAATCGAGAAAGAAAAATCTTCTTTATATAGGATCATGACTGCGGTATCTAATTAGTCTGTTAACGGCTGACGGCTTGTACAGCCGCTTGACTATAAATTTATATTAAATAATGCCACCAGTCGCTGTGCCGGAGGAGGTAACTTTTAAGTTTATTTAATGTAATATGACATTAATTATTGTTTTGAATTTTAGTTTTCACTTTATTGTTTTTTTATATCTTTGCCTGTGCTATAAAACGTAATGTTAAACAATTCACTTATATAAATTACCTGTATCTTTTTAATATTAAACTAGTGTTCTCTAGATTGATATTAGGTGTGGACTTTTTTTTTTTGAATTTATTTTAATTATAATTTTTGTGAAATTTTTGTAGGCTCCGAAGAAACAGCTTCGTGTAGCTATTATTGGACAGAGTACTTTCGCAGCAGAAGTATTCAAGCTTCTACAGAAGGATGGACATGAAGTGGTCGGTGTGTTCACAGTTTTGGATAAAGGCAACAGGGAGGATCCCTTAGGTAGGCTTCACGCTCTTTCCCGCATAGCAGGGACAAGACGATTTAATGATTTATAAATTATTAAATTAAATTGAAATCCCCACGAATTTCAAATTTACAGGAAATGCGCTAAAATCAAGCAATTTTTTTGCTTCAAGCTATAAAATTGCTTGCTAAGAACATTTGTGAATTTTAATTTTTAAAGAAAGGTACTTAGGAGAAAACCTTGTGTCAAAATACTCCGTTTTCCGAGACTCCGAGAGGGGAGCTTAACGCCACGTTTCTTCTTGTTTACCAGAGCGGAAGAATGAAAATAATTAAATTTTGATAATTCCACTGAGTGGAAATCGAACCCACTATCAATCGCGTTTGCAGTCTGACCCTTAGGTAAGTGATAAATAATGATATTATTTGAATAGTCTAAGAAGACGATACTACTTTTTATGTCCTTTTATTAATGATCCTTTTATAAATGTTTTTTTTTTATTTATTAATGTATTGAAGTAAATATTTGTAAGAATTTACATTACGTTCAGTTAAAAAAAAATCTTCTTTGATTTTTTATACAGTAATGTATGGGATGTTATTTTAAAATCGATTTTGCTTAAAACGTCTTTTGCTGTAGTAAAGTTCTAATTGGTTACTTTCACTATATACCTATATGAGATTTTTCTTTTTAATCTATTGCTATGTGCTTTTAACAATAAGGATGTTATAATATTTCTGTTTGAATAAAGTATCGTGTTTATAATTTTTACTATATATCTTGATATTAAATACATTTTAAATATGAACTTGAGTTTTCTAACTACTTTTTAGTTATTGTAAATAAATATTAACTATTTTAGCATCGAGTGTTATCTTTGAATATTATTTTGCTTTGATTAATAATTGAGTTTAAATTTAACAATTAACTCATCATAGTACAGGCGGATCCAGCTTACATCCTCATACTAGTAACTGCTTTAGCTTTAGTAACTGTAAGTCCTGGGCACTTTTAAAAGATATACAACAAAAAGTTTTATTCAAATCTCATTGTCAAGTATCTCTATATAAAATGTCATCGCAATCGGTTCAGCAGTTTGGCCGTGATGACGTTACAGACAGACAGACAGAGTTACTTTTGCAATTATAATATTATTAGAATGTATTATACGTATACTTTTATCTTCACATATTTTTTTATACTAAAAAAACACGATTCAAAGTATTTGCCCATTATCGTGGTCGTCCAGGCAAAGGCGTGCTACTAAAATATGTCGTGCTAATTTCCAAGTAAAGCAGACGGCAAGAAATGGGTCTAAAATATATATTGATGTAAATAAAAACGTCCAATAACATCTTATATGAAGTACATCTTATTGCTATACGAAAACTATTCGTTTTATTTATTGCTAGCTGTGCCCGCTTCGTCCGAATGAAGTTCTAAAATGAAAGTAGCATTCGTTAAAGTAAAGTTCCGTCAATATCGGTCCAGCCGTTCCAGAGATCCGGAACAAACAGACAGACAGACAAAAATTGTAATAATGTTACTTTGGTATGATATGTACCGTGTATATATTATGCATATGCATTTTGTAAAAAGCTGTTATTTTAATATTACAAACAGATACTCCATTTTTTTGATTTGTATTGATTAGCTTAAAAATATTTAAACTATATTTAAAAAGTACAATTGGCAATTTCATCATAATCATCTAAATATGTCTTTTTCAATTTCATCATAGTAGGTTTTTTTTTAAGATTCATATTAGTTTCTTTTTACTTTAATATTGATATGAAAATTAATAAAAAGTAGGAAATCACGATAGCTAACGCGCGCGACTTCGCCTGGGTTGAACAAACGGTGTGCGCAACGAACGCGGAGAAAGCTTTAAAGCTATCGAAGGAAGGAACTTTTTTAACTGACTTAATACTTACAAAATTATACAAAATCTATATATTTTGCAGCCTATGTGTCATCTATATACTTTAAAGTTTTATCTAAATCAGTTCAGTAATTATTGTATGAATTAAAAAACAAAGATCGATCCATCAATGGCAGGAGATTCGTAGGACTTCACCAAAGCTATTAAGATTAAAAAAAAAATTATAACGTATTTATTAACGTTGTTCAAAACGTTCATGATAATTTATTATTAGAACAGCTTTTTCGGTAATTTTCCAAGCAATTTATGTAAATTTTCCACAGCCACCATCGCGGCTCAGAATGCAAAACCAGTATTTAAATACAAAACATGGAGAATCAAGGGGAAAATTATACCGGAAGTGCTAGAAGACTACAAATCGGTGAGTTCAATTATTTAAAAGTAATTTTAAATTACTGAAACTGTATATATAATGTAGACATAAAAAAACACATGAACCTTGTGTTGAAATTGGCCCAACGTATATGAAACATGCGCGTGCTTTTTATGGATTAGATAAACATGCTAGTTCATAATGAAATACTACTAGGGACAGCGTTTCACTGTAAACGCGATTGGTTGTAAGTTCGATTCCCACCCGAGGAAATTTTCAAAATATCCACTTCATCACCGCTCTGGTGAGTGTGCCACTTAACAGGTCTGATATCAAACGGAAAGTGGAGTGTCTTGGACATTAGGCCGTCTCGAGCTACCTTGATATGTAAATAAAGTGTAAAGCTGTTAAAATATTTGTTAAAATTTATAAAAATGAAAAAAAAATTAGGATTAAAAATATATTATTGAGGAAAGTATATTATTCGGTCCAGGAATACTATTCTGATGTTAATGTGTGGAGTTAAATGCTGTCGATTCTCAAACGGGAAGCTACTTATTGCAAAACTTTATTTGAAAAGAGCAACTGTTGAGTTTCTCGCCGGTTCTTCTTAGCAGAACTGCCTTCTGAGCCGGAGGTAGCTGCCGCTAGGACTGACAGTACTGACACTTTATGTTAATTGACAATTCGAAAGTGCTTGTTGCGTGCCCTATTTGAATAAAGGGTATTTTGATTTTGAGTGATATTACTTGTAAAATAACAGTATTGTTATTGAAATCGTAAAGTATGTAATATTTCTATACATTTTTCAAGCGTAAAATATTTAAATTTGTTTCGCTTATATAGTGTAAAATTTTGCACAAACTTTACATCTGTTCCTTTTTTACTCACTTATTATACAACCTATACTTGAAAAATACATATTTAGAAAACGTATAAAAATTTGAACGCAGCGGGATTTGAACCTGCGCCTCTTGAAAACCGATTCAAGAGGCGCGGGTTCAAGTCCCGGCGCGTTCAATTTCCTAAGTGTGCGAAAACACTTTTAAAAAATGTTAGAAAAACAACCTATACTTGTTTTGTATTTAATCAATTTCCCTTATTTGTACATGTACAGTGTGGCAGTACCTTACCTATTGGGGTATTTACTGTAAATTTACATTGTTTAATTAACAATGTTTTTTTTAACACTTTTTAAAGAGTTATTCGCACACTTAGGAAATTGAGAAAGACATATTTAGAAGACGTGTAAAAAATTGATCGCATGGCTTAGCGGTCAGAGTCTCGAACGGTTTTCAAGACGTGCGGGTTCAAATCTCGCTGCGTTCAAATTTTTATACGTTTTCTAAATATGTCTATTTCAATGTTATTTTTTTAATCCTTGTATACACTCCTATTATAGCCTATAACAAAATGTACTTCAAAAGTTTCTTTCACACATTTCAAGTTGTTAAATATATTTACAACGAATAAACTATGATTGGTCTAAACACTTAGAATAGCATAGATCGTGTCTTCGTGATTCGTTAATTAGGACATTATGACAATTTAAAAATTAACATACAATCATATTGTACGAGTATATTGATGTTTAAATTGGCAATATACATACAAAAATATTGTAAGCATCTAAAAGAGAAAAGGGAACTTAATGGCTATTCAAAATAGGTTATTGACAAAAAAAATACACTTTACTTGACTTAAATATATTTCATATTGAAAGCAAGCTATGCCTGCGACTTCGTCAGCGTTGAAATCCAAAATAAAAGTAGCCTAAGTTACTTCTTATTACATCAGCTATCTACCAGAGGAATTACCGTCAAAATTGTTTCAGCCGTTCCAGAGATTAGCCTTATTATTAAATATTATTTTGGTATATATATGAAATATACATTTAGTTAAAAGCTTATATTTTAATTTTACAAACAGACACTACAGTTTTATTTATTTTTTTTTTTTTTTTTTTTTTTTTTTTTTTTTTTTTTTTTTTTTTTTTTTTTTTTTTTTTTTTTTTTTTTTTTTTTTTTTTTTTTTTTTTTTTTTTTTTTTTTTTTTTTTTTTTTTTTTTTTTTTTTTTTTTTTTTTTTTTTTTTTTTTTTTTTTTTTTTTTTTTTTTTTTTTTTTTTTTTTTTTTTTTTTTTTTTTTTTTTTTTTTTTTTTTTTTTTTTTTTTTTTTTTTTTTTTTTTTTTTTTTTTTTTTTTTTTTTTTTTTTTTTTTTTTTTTTTTTTTTTTTTTTTTTTTTTTTTTTTTTTTTTTTTTTTTTTTTTTTTTTTTTTTTTTTTTTTTTTTTTTTTTTTTTTTTTTTTTTTTTTTTTTTTTTTTTTTTTTTTTTTTTTTTTTTTTTTTTTTTTTTTTTTTTTTTTTTTTTTTTTTTTTTTTTTTTTTTTTTTTTTTTTTTTTTTTTTTTTTTTTTTTTTTTTTTTTTTTTTTTTTTTTTTTTTTTTTTTTTTTTTTTTTTTTTTTTTTTTTTTTTTTTTTTTTTTTTTTTTTTTTTTTTTTTTTTTTTTTTTTTTTTTTTTTTTTTTTTTTTTTTTTTTTTTTTTTTTTTTTTTTTTTTTTTTTTTTTTTTTTTTTTTTTTTTTTTTTTTTTTTTTTTTTTTTTTTTTTTTTTTTTTTTTTTTTTTTTTTTTTTTTTTTTTTTTTTTTTTTTTTTTTTTTTTTTTTTTTTTTTTTTTTTTTTTTTTTTTTTTTTTTTTTTTTTTTTTTTTTTTTTTTTTTTTTTTTTTTTTTTTTTTTTTTTTTTTTTTTTTTTTTTTTTTTTTTTTTTTTTTTTTTTTTTTTTTTTTTTTTTTTTTTTTTTTTTTTTTTTTTTTTTTTTTTTTTTTTTTTTTTTTTTTTTTTTTTTTTTTTTTTTTTTTTTTTTTTTTTTTTTTTTTTTTTTTTTTTTTTTTTTTTTTTTTTTTTTTTTTTTTTTTTTTTTTTTTTTTTTTTTTTTTTTTTTTTTTTTTTTTTTTTTTTTTTTTTTTTTTTTTTTTTTTTTTTTTTTTTTTTTTTTTTTTTTTTTTTTTTTTTTTTTTTTTTTTTTTTTTTTTTTTTTTTTTTTTTTTTTTTTTTTTTTTTTTTTTTTTTTTTTTTTTTTTTTTTTTTTTTTTTTTTTTTTTTTTTTTTTTTTTTTTTTTTTTTTTTTTTTTTTTTTTTTTTTTTTTTTTTTTTTTTTTTTTTTTTTTTTTTTTTTTTTTTTTTTTTTTTTTTTTTTTTTTTTTTTTTTTTTTTTTTTTTTTTTTTTTTTTTTTTTTTTTTTTTTTTTTTTTTTTTTTTTTTTTTTTTTTTTTTTTTTTTTTTTTTTTTTTTTTTTTTTTTTTTTTTTTTTTTTTTTTTTTTTTTTTTTTTTTTTTTTTTTTTTTTTTTTTTTTTTTTTTTTTTTTTTTTTTTTTTTTTTTTTTTTTTTTTTTTTTTTTTTTTTTTTTTTTTTTTTTTTTTTTTTTTTTTTTTTTTTTTTTTTTTTTTTTTTTTTTTTTTTTTTTTTTTTTTTTTTTTTTTTTTTTTTTTTTTTTTTTTTTTTTTTTTTTTTTTTTTTTTTTTTTTTTTTTTTTTTTTTTTTTTTTTTTTTTTTTTTTTTTTTTTTTTTTTTTTTTTTTTTTTTTTTTTTTTTTTTTTTTTTTTTTTTTTTTTTTTTTTTTTTTTTTTTTTTTTTTTTTTTTTTTTTTTTTTTTTTTTTTTTTTTTTTTTTTTTTTTTTTTTTTTTTTTTTTTTTTTTTTTTTTTTTTTTTTTTTTTTTTTTTTTTTTTTTTTTTTTTTTTTTTTTTTTTTTTTTTTTTTTTTTTTTTTTTTTTTTTTTTTTTTTTTTTTTTTTTTTTTTTTTTTTTTTTTTTTTTTTTTTTTTTTTTTTTTTTTTTTTTTTTTTTTTTTTTTTTTTTTTTTTTTTTTTTTTTTTTTTTTTTTTTTTTTTTTTTTTTTTTTTTTTTTTTTTTTTTTTTTTTTTTTTTTTTTTTTTTTTTTTTTTTTTTTTTTTTTTTTTTTTTTTTTTTTTTTTTTTTTTTTTTTTTTTTTTTTTTTTTTTTTTTTTTTTTTTTTTTTTTTTTTTTTTTTTTTTTTTTTTTTTTTTTTTTTTTTTTTTTTTTTTTTTTTTTTTTTTTTTTTTTTTTTTTTTTTTTTTTTTTTTTTTTTTTTTTTTTTTTTTTTTTTTTTTTTTTTTTTTTTTTTTTTTTTTTTTTTTTTTTTTTTTTTTTTTTTTTTTTTTTTTTTTTTTTTTTTTTTTTTTTTTTTTTTTTTTTTTTTTTTTTTTTTTTTTTTTTTTTTTTTTTTTTTTTTTTTTTTTTTTTTTTTTTTTTTTTTTTTTTTTTTTTTTTTTTTTTTTTTTTTTTTTTTTTTTTTTTTTTTTTTTTTTTTTTTTTTTTTTTTTTTTTTTTTTTTTTTTTTTTTTTTTTTTTTTTTTTTTTTTTTTTTTTTTTTTTTTTTTTTTTTTTTTTTTTTTTTTTTTTTTTTTTTTTTTTTTTTTTTTTTTTTTTTTTTTTTTTTTTTTTTTTTTTTTTTTTTTTTTTTTTTTTTTTTTTTTTTTTTTTTTTTTTTTTTTTTTTTTTTTTTTTTTTTTTTTTTTTTTTTTTTTTTTTTTTTTTTTTTTTTTTTTTTTTTTTTTTTTTTTTTTTTTTTTTTTTTTTTTTTTTTTTTTTTTTTTTTTTTTTTTTTTTTTTTTTTTTTTTTTTTTTTTTTTTTTTTTTTTTTTTTTTTTTTTTTTTTTTTTTTTTTTTTTTTTTTTTTTTTTTTTTTTTTTTTTTTTTTTTTTTTTTTTTTTTTTTTTTTTTTTTTTTTTTTTTTTTTTTTTTTTTTTTTTTTTTTTTTTTTTTTTTTTTTTTTTTTTTTTTTTTTTTTTTTTTTTTTTTTTTTTTTTTTTTTTTTTTTTTTTTTTTTTTTTTTTTTTTTTTTTTTTTTTTTTTTTTTTTTTTTTTTTTTTTTTTTTTTTTTTTTTTTTTTTTTTTTTTTTTTTTTTTTTCTTGTTATTACTATTCACAATTATCTTTATATAGTAAACGTCAAAAACGGCCCGGCTTACACTAGTTATGCGGACGGAGGAACATTTAAATGGAGAAAAAGTTGAGAAGGCAATATTTACGCAAAATAATAATAATATATTAGATATCGTGCCTTTGCCGTTGCTATGGCAATGCGTATATTACACGACAACGGAGCCACTATCCTTAATTAAAATAATACATTTTTGTTGCATGTGTATCTTTTTTTTGCTCCTAAAGATACAGTCATTCATTGTTAAGTCTAGTTCAAAAAGGCTTCAACTCCACGCTTTTTTGCGGGCTTGTTAGAGAGAACCTAGTGTCAAGTCACTTTGTTATCAAACGTGAATTCGAGACATTGCGTTTTGGGTGGCGATACTCTACGTTCTCCACACTGGAGAAATGAAAATAATACATTATAATAATACAATCATCAAATAATAACAATACAATCATTACCCTGAATGGGAATCGCACCGACAACCAATCGCGACTACAGTCGAACACTACCACTGAGCCAAGATGGCCATTCTGTATTAATTCGGTTTTTTCCACCTCACAGGACTCTAATAGAAGGAGATACAAAGTGCGGTCTGTCTATATTTTGGGCGGATGACGGCTTAGACACCGGACCGATACTATTGCAAAACAGCTTCCCTTGCACTATCGATGACACTGTAGACACTTTGTACAATAAATATCTTTATCCTGAAGGTAAGTTAATTATTATATATGTATACCAGCGACCCGCTCGCAGCTTCCGCAGCGTGAACTATAGCTGTTCCGTATTTTCCGGGGGCTTTTCGTGAAACAATGAAATTCCTCGGTAAGCTAAAAAAAATGAGAGAAAAATTTAGCCTATGTTCTTTCCCAAGACCCTCAAGTATATCTGTATAAAATTTCATCACAATTGGTTCAGCGGTTTGGCTGTGATGACGTCACAGACAGACAGACAGCGAGAGTTACTTTCGCTTTTTTAATATTTGTATGTTGTTGTCTATAAGCAAATAATGGATCGTGATTCCGTTTCGCGTTTGTTTGAATTTCAAAATTGTCTACTTAATTTCAAGTCACTCTTTTTGTAATAGATATTTTAGATATAAGTAATCTTTATTACTTGCTATCGGATTAAAGATGGAACATATGCTTTAGTTGCGTGTACGTCCGTACGTACATAGTGCACACTTATGTCTAAAGAAAAAACACGCGCTTCACGCTTTTTCCCGCATACCACTCCAGTCTCCACTTTCCGTCCGAATTCAAGACGACCTAAGTCAACGTTGGGCTTTGTATTGTACGAAAGCGAAAAAATTAAAATAATTTGAATATATTCATTCATCCGAGTGGGGTACGAACCCACAACCAATCTCGTTTGCTGTCAGACGATGTCCCACTGCGCCAAAATGGCCTCGCTATATGCCCTATTTTTTTTTTAATTAACAATAAAATGTGTAATTTTCTAAACATAAACGTGAGTCTATATGTTTAAAAAGCCTTTCTATTGTTTTTTTAATGGGTAGCTAAATTATAAAATCTCACACAATTTCAATTTAGATCCAAATGTATTGTTTTATATATTACTTAAGTAATTAAATATTTTCACTCAGGTATCAAAGCGTTAGCGAAATCAGTGAACATGGTCGCCAATGGCACTGCGCCAAGGATATCACAAACGGAAGAAGGAGCTACTTATGACCCCGCTTTATTTAAGCCGGAAACTCACCAGGTACTTTTTATTTTTTTTACCCATTTATTAGCAGGCTTCACGGTTACGCCATTTCGCGTATAGCAGGCAGAAAGCAGTTTACAGCTTGCAGTTTCTGCCAGTATTCGACATATTTCGTATTAAGTGGCAATAAAGTTAATGCCGTGCTGTGTCTTGCTGCACTGGAGAAAAGGAAATAATTTAGATAGAAAAATTCCACCCGACTGGTAATCGAACCTACAACCAATCACGTTTAAACGTATGAAAGAATTGAAAAGTACATATTTAAAAAGCGTATAAAAATTTGAACGCAGCGGTATTTGAATCCGCGCCTCTTGAAAACCGTTCAAGAAAGTCTTTTTCAATTTACTAAGTGTGCGAATAACACTTTAAAAAATGTTAAAAAGAATATTAAAAAGGTTCAAAACACTTCATGTCTCTAGTAGTGGGATAACATAATAGTGTAATAACAGATCGTTTTCCATAAGGAAATAAATTACAAATGATTTAAGTAATTTGAAACAGCTGACCGAGTAGAAATCGTTCGCAATAAACGGGTTTTGTAAGTGCATTAACCATACTTAGCTCGACTAAGGCAATAACTTACTAACGACCTCAAGAGTAATAATCGATTTGAAATAAAAACTTTTCATATATACATGACATAAATTTTTTTTTAAATTTTACTTTCCATTCCTTATACGAAAATTATACAGACTTAGGTGTATAAAAAGGTCAATATTTTTTTTAAATTCAACAAAAATATATTTGAAAAAGACATGATTAGGAAACGTATAAAAATTTGAATTTGTTCTACTCAGAACGCATGGCTTAGCGGTCAGAGCTCTTGAACGGTTTTCAAGAGGGGCGGGTTCAAATCCTGCTGCGTTCAAATTTTTATACGGTTTCTAAATATGTCTTTTTCAATTTCCTTAGTGTGGGAATAACACTTTAAAAAATGTTAACAAAATATAGAAATATATTTAATAGTATTATAAATATTAGACACACACGTGTTTGACGTACATTTTTGTAAATTGTATAAAATGACGTGGCAATGTGTAATTACGCGTCAAAGTATTTTCTAATACATACAGTTGAATCAACTAATGACAGGATATGCTTGGATGATTTAAATCACACAAAACATTGTGACATTTTCGACTCTTTTAGTTATTAAATACTTTTTAAATTTATTTTCCCAAAACATAAAGGTCTTTTATTCATTTAGATACTCTGAATAGTATTGTTATGTAAAATGTAAAAACGAATGTCATATGATTCATAGAAATCTATTACGAAATTAGGACCCTCGATCGTGTTTTTATTTTCAAACATACAACACATGTTGCCTGGAGGAGAAAATCTTTGTCATGAATCACTCCAATCTCCACTTTCCATTTTTTTTTACATTTTTTAAAGTGTTAATCACACACGTGGGAAATTGAAAAACATATTTTTAGAAAACGCATAAAAATTACTAACAACAAAAATAAATTATTATAAAACGTAAAACAACTTCGCCGCAGCCGGTTGTAGAACGCATGGTTTAGCGGTCAGAGCGCTTGAACTTTTTAAGAGGCGCGGGTTTAAATCCCGCTGTGTTCTAATTTTTATACGTTTTTAAAAAATATGTTTCTCCATTTTCCACATATTTTAGGGCAATTACGTATTCGCTTGTAAAACTTTTAATTAAATCGCATAACATCTTCAAATATAATAAAACAAAGGAAATAGATGACCAAGTTAAATTGAAATAGAATTAATTAGGCCTTTAATAATCACTTTTAGATTGTAAGTCTGGATTTAAAGTATTTGTAAACAGCTTCATGCATTTATCCGCATTGCATGATAGGCAGAGAGAACCGAACCTATTGTCAAGACACCCCGTTCTCCACTTTCCGCCCAAAATCTAGTCATAGTGAGTTGTTAGTGGCGAACTCAGCGCTGGGCTTTCTCTTAGGTTACCAGAGCGGAGAAATGATGATGAGAATATATTAAATGCAATCGTTACTCCGAGGGGAAGTCGAATTCACAACTAATCGTGTTTTCAATCAGACAATATACCACTGCACCACAATCACTTGTAAATGCATTTATGCAAAGCTGTCCATTATAAAAATCTCATATGTTTTAGATCGATTGGTCAAAGGACGGTCTGGCGCTGCACAATTTTATAAGAGGCTTAGATTCATCACCCGGTGCCACTACACTTATAAAACCTCAAACCAAAAACGGTATTGATGAAACCAGTCATACTACTATAGAAATTAAGTTCTTCGGTTCTTCATTATGGGAACAAGAATATGAAAGTGATGGTGACAAAATATATATACCGGGGCTTTTGAAACCAGCAGTGATCCATGATGCAGGATTGTTGATAACAGCTAACGATGACGTTAAGGTTGGTGTTTGAAATCGCTGTTTCTAATAGAAATATTTTGAATAGTATCAAAGAGACTCTCGTATCCGAATCCGGCTGAGACATTGCGTTTTGAGCGGAGAAATGAAAATAATTTAAATATAATCATTTCCATGTGAATAGGAATTAAATTAATATCAGTGCATAATACTAATTTAACTGCAAATACATAATAAAAATATAAAAATGCTTCCAGTTAAATATCCAAAGATTGAAAGTGAACGGCAAAATGATCAACGCCCAGAATTTTTTCAAATCAACCGAAAATAAAGTATCACTCGAACTGTCAGCGGATGAGAAACAGCTCATAGAAAACGTTCGTGACATTTGGAAAGCAATACTGAGGATAGATATAGATAATGACACGGATTTCTTCGATTCGGGAGCTGGTTCTATGGACGTTGTGAGATTAGTGGAGGAAATTAAAGATATAGCCAATTTAGAATTACAAAACGAGGATGTTTATATGAACACTACGTTCGAAGAGTTTCATACAATTGTCATATTGAAAACTCGTGGAGGTTCCGCAAGGAAAGAGGTTGTATATGAAGGTGTAGAGCTAAAAGTAAATAAAATGAAAATTAAATTTCCAACGCAATTATTTATTAATGGAGAATTTGTGAATTCAGATAGTGGGAAAACTTTAACGTTAATTAATCCTACAGATGAATCTGTTATTTGTAAAGTCCAAAGTGCATCTAAGACAGACGTAGATAAGGCTGTTAAAGCGGCGCAGGACGCATTTGAGGAGGGTGAATGGTCCAAAATTAGTGCAAGAGAACGAGGACAGTTACTATTCAAGTAAGTATAAGAAGTATATAGACAAAAAACTGTTATTGTAGGAAATTGTCAAAATTATCAAAAATCATAATTAAATTTTAACTATAAATTATTGCGTAAATTCAAATTTCTTTAAATTATTTAACAGGTTAGCAGATTTAATGGAGCAGCACAAAGAAGAGCTAGCTACAATAGAATCGATAGATTCAGGGGCAGTATACACTCTTGCCTTAAAAACGCACATAGGCATGTCCATAGAAACGTGGCGGTACTTCGCTGGTTGGTGTGACAAAATCCAAGGAGCCACTATACCTATAAATCACGCTAGGCCCAATAGAAATTTAACTATAACCAAAAAGGAACCTATAGGAGTTTGCGCCTTGATCACGCCATGGAACTATCCCCTTATGATGCTCTCGTGGAAAATGGCGGCGTGTTTGGCGGCTGGCAACACTGTTGTAATGAAACCGGCTGCGGTAAGCTTTTACCGGATTTTGCAACTTTTGTTTCAACAATAAACTTCCTCCTATACTTCAGACTAATATGAATCTAGCTATAGTTAGGTATTTCGACGCGCTTATTAAATATCTGCGAATGTAACTTTCAACGTAATATTTAACGATTTAATTATTAAAGTTTAAATTCGTTTAATAAATATGCTAGAATACTGTCAGATTATTATGTTATTTTATAAAAAAAATAAATTGTAGACAAATTTTTCCAGGTATGTCCTCTGACGGCGCTCAAGTTCGCGGAGCTGTGCGTCCTCGCGGGTATTCCCCGAGGCGTCGTCAACATCTTGCCGGGCAGCGGTGCGCTCTGCGGACAGGCGCTAGCTGACCACCCACTTGTCAGGAAACTGGGATTCACAGGAAGCACAGAAATTGGTATTGAATCTTTATTTAATTCCTTTGTTTTTACAACTTCACGTTTATCCCTTATTTATTTAATAAAAGGATTATCGACGAGAATTTTCATCTTTCCGCCCCCGAATTAGAGGCATTACGTGTTTTGTTGCGAAGCTCAACGCCGTAAAAAGGAAATTGAAATAGTTTAAATATAATTATTCCCCCAAGTAGCGATAGAACCCACGACCATTCGCGTTTACAGTTAGACGCTGTCCCACTCAGCTGCGATGGCCTTCTTGCGATTTAAATCTAGCTTAATTTATAAAAATAAAAAAACAATTTCATTCACATTTGAATCCTTTAAGTTGCTGATTCTAAGTAACTTTATTATTTACTTATTTTCACATAATAGATAGCTTATTAAGATTTTTGCATATTATTATAATTATAAAAGTTATTTTAATTTGGCAAAATAATTAAAATAATGATAATTTATATCCTCACATAGAATATATTTGGTATTAGGATAATTTGGTAATAGAATAAAAAATATAACTATATATTTTTTTCGACTGTTACATACATTCTTTGTTTACGAATATTTTCTTTATGCTCAGGCCAAACCATAATGAAGTCATGTGCAGTATCGAACATGAAGAAAGTGTCTTTGGAATTGGGCGGCAAATCACCATTGGTTATATTTGAAGACTGTGATCTCGATAAAGCTGTTAGAAATGTAAGGAATTCTACTATATTATTATTCGACACATATCTATGGTCAGAATATATATATATTTATATATATGGTCATATATATGGTTGTCGTGTCGTTGTGGGTTCGACTCCCACTCGGTGGAATAATTATCCTTATATTATTTTCATTTCTCCGTTCTGGCCATTAAGACAAAGTGCAGCGTTTAGGCTTGCCAATCAACACGCAATGTCTCAATTTCGGGCGGAAAGTTTGGCAATCTGTATATAGCGTAAATAGGCTGTTTGAGTTTCTATCTGAATTAAGTTTCAACAGAATTCAGCCTGCCTAAACTAAAAGCTTCTAGGAGCTTTTAGGAGATTCATATTATTTTGTAGTAAAACTAAACTATACTACCTAGTTTTTCTGTAATTAATAATAACTGGTCTAGACAAGTTATTATTAATGGTCTGGACTAGGTAACAAATATATTGTTTTAATCTATACATATAATAAAAATGTAACGGATCGATGTCTGTACATGGATGATATATAAGAAAAAATCATTATTGGCGGCATTTATTAAGGTAATATTAAGGTCAAAATGTTTTTTTTCTTTGTGTGTTCGTGCATGCTCATCTCAGAAATGGCTAAGTTGATTTAAATGCTGTTTTGACTGCTATATTTTGCATCTTAACTTCCGTTAATATTTAGTGTTAATATTATTTCAGTCGGTTTATAAATAAAAAAAGGCTTATTTTAAATTAAAAATTACAGTAATGTTAGTGATTTAAGTGGGTATGCGGGCGAGTGAAAAAAATAAAAATGTTTATAGTTGTGTAGCTCTTACGAAGACGAAGCTGCGATCCGGTCGCTAGTTTATTATATATACTTAATTAGTTACCAATGAATGCAAAGTGCAAACACAATATTTTTTAAGTATTATTTTTGAATCTTTATATTAATATAGAAAAGAAACATGTGTATAGTAAAAAATATACGAGATGTTTCCCCTGTCCTTGAAATACTAATTTCTCTCTTTTTCAGGGTATGGCATCAGTATTTTTCAACAAAGGTGAGAACTGTATAGCCGCGGGACGGCTGTTTGTTGAAGAGAGAATCCACGACGAGTTCGTGAGAAGAGTTCTAGAAGAAACGAAGAAGATTAATATTGGGGATCCCTTGAATAGAGGAACTGCGCATGGACCTCAGAACCATAAAGCACATATGGATAAGCTTATTGAGGTACAATTTCAAACGGTTTTATACAGTTATATATACGTCATAATATTTTAAATCCTTTATGCCTTTAAACTGTCATCCAAGATTTTGCGTTATCAGTATAAGATTTTTGAGAATATTTCAGTCAGAAATATTAAACACATTACCTTGTATGCAATACAAGTATATACTGTACAGTCGACATAAAGTCCCCGGTAATTACATTTTAAGTCGTCGTGACTTTTTTGTACCATTAAAAAATTTTTCATATGAAATTATCGAAAAAAACGTGATGAGTGAAACTGTCAAATTCACGACTTCAAAAGGTCGCGGCCTACTTAATTCGAAATTATATATAAAAAAATTAAGAATGTTTTAGTCTCTCTTGATATTTATCTAATATGCTGTTAGCTGGTTTATAATTTAAACCGATGATATATACGTCTGAGGCCATGGTGGCGCATCTGGACAGCATCTGACTGCAAATGCGATTGGTATTTGAAAGTGGAGAACGGAATGTCTTGACACTAGGTTCTCTCTAACGACCTTGCTTAAAGGGAAAAAGCGTGAAAAATAAATATATATAAAAAGGCATATTTAGAAAACGTTTAAAAATTTTAACGCAGCGGGATTTGAACACTAAAAAATACTTTAAAAAATGTTAAAATCATCAAAACCACCTTTTTTCGCCTTTAAATGGAATATGTCATTTAAATATAAATTTTAAGGTATATTTCCAATTTCAATGTACAGTTCTGTGAACTTGGTGTCAAAGAGGGCGCTAGACTTGTATATGGCGGGAAGCGGGTCGACCGTTCTGGATACTTCTTCACGCCAACGATTTTCACCAACGTCAGTGACGATATGTTCCTCGCTAAGGAGGAGTCCTTTGGACCTATTATGATTATTAGCAAGTTCAGTAGCAAGTAAGTCGTTGTGTCAATATATTTACTTAGAAATCTAGTTTTGTTTTTATATTTAAGAAGCTTTCACATGGGATCACTAATGTTATATTATTTTGTTTAAACATACCTACTCTTTTATTACGGTAAAGGTTTGAGCGAGAATTCTAATAATTATAGCAATATAACATTTTCTTACTGCAGTCCTTCATGTGGAGTTGGACATAAAAGTAATGAGTTTACGCTGTAGAATATGTTTGTGCACTAAATCTTCCCTTTATTAGAACTTGCAGACAGTCTATGAATTCTTAGAAATAAAATGAAACATTATCATTCACATTAAACCCTATGTTTCTCTCGAAGCAGCAAAAGATGCTCTCGGCAAACTTACAATCACGCATAACTAGTGACGTGAAATATATAATAATTTGAACAGTCTGTAATCGAATAATTTCCTTTTCATCAAGAAACATCGAATAAACGTGATTCGCCGCGCCAATGACACGGAGTACGGTCTGGCAAACGCAACGTGTTTACGCGGGACGTCTCACGAGCGTTGCGTTTCGCGGAACGCATCGATGCCGGCACTGTATTTGTAAATACTTACAATAAGACAGACGTCGCAGCACCGTTCGGAGGTTTTTCAAGCAATCTGGATTGGGAAAGGATTGGGTGAGATTCACGGGACACTATTCAATTTACAGATTATTTTGCTAGTGTATATCCAAATGGAAACCGTCCAAGAGGCCCCGCGCCTCTTGGAAGGCTTTCAAGGGGAGCAGGTTTGATCCATTCGTACACACACAGATTTTATTACGTTTTCTAAAGTATTGTCAAATTCCCTCCTAAGGTATTGTGAATAATATTTTTAAAATGGTAAAATAAATTACTTATCGTTTCAATTCTAAGTTAAAATTTAAAACTATCATTTTGTAGGAGTAAAGTTAAAACTATCTCATTTGTATATTTAAAAACATATTTTTATTATTAACAGGCCAAGAAGCGCTCCACGAATACCTCAAAACAAAAACGATAACAATGGAATACTAAGATTAATGCAGCGAAAACATCAATTATATAAATATTTGAATATATTTACGTTTTAAGGTTGTATAGTTGTAAATTTAAATAGATAATATATTATTTCTGTAACTAATATTATTATAAATTTTGCCTTATTGTAAATACTTATATTAGTCTATGAAATATAAATATTTAGCTCATATTTTGTCTTTGTTATATTTATTGTTAGAATTGTTGCAAAAGCAAAGTTTTAAATAAACACATAAATATAGAGTCTTACAATTACAATCCAATGATAAATATAAGGGTAGAATACACAAGTAAGGAAAAAAAATGTTGTGTCAAACTTTACATTTACTAATATACTCCCCACTGCACATAAAATCCATTAATAAAAACTATGGATATAACTGACTTAGGTCCGTTAACGTTTGTCACATACAAACAGCCCATAGCAGGGTAGTCAGAGAGGACCTAGTGTCATGACCACTCCGTTACACATTCTCTCACCCCGCCAGAGAATTCGATACATTACGTATGTTGAGTGGTGCAACACAACGTCCCTCCTTTATCTTAAATATAGGCGGAGAATTTAAAATAACTTCAAACATAATCGTTTCCAGTGAGGATCGAACCCACAACTATGGAAGTAAGAGTGTATTGTGTATAGTGTACAAGTAAGTATATTACAATTATAACAACTAGAGAAGAAACTCCTTAGCATTCCATTAATTCATTGTGCCTGAGCACAGTGAACACTGTCCTGAGACAGTGCCTGGGGAACACAACACAACACACGAACACTCGCCTCCACTCTCCGATCTCCTCTTTCTACCTAAACAAATAAAATCGTAAAAAATGTTTTACTGGTACAATGATTCAAGTACATTAGATGTGTGCTCAGCACGTATTATAATTTACCTCTGTATTTACTAGTAAAATGTTATATCAAAGTTTTTATATGTCGAAAAGAATATTTAGTTGAAATAATTCTAATTTAAATATTCTTTATATTTCAATATAATTACTTCAATATAATAACTTTTTTGGTGTTCCTGCAAAATCAAGATTTTATGAAATTTTATGAAATGGTCGGTGGGTATATTAGTAGATATTCTACTGATTAATGCTTTCTCCTTACTTTTGAAATTATGTTTACGCTTAGAGAAATTGCATGTCTTTTGCGAATTGCGTATAATTATTGCGAATAAAATAATCTTATTTAAATGTATCAATTTCGCAATCACAATTTTAAATTTTGTGTTTGGCTGTAAAAAGTGTAGATTTATTTTCCGCAGATTAAAAAAGCATGATATTTCTTTTATCCTATATTATTGTAGTATATCAGTAATAAATATTTTATGATAAAAAAATGGATTAATTACTAATTCAAGTATATTTCTACTATAGAGACATTGCTTGCTTGTAAAGGCGTGCAGCTAAAGTCGTTCATCTAGCTAAAGTAATAAGCTTTACACCTATTTTAAAATAAACATTCTCTCAAATAAGGATTCAATTGTACATAGGTATAAAATAGGACATAAAAAGGTAAAACTCAAAAACACTGAATTTGAAGTTAAAATCCTATATACAAGTACGTCCGAATCGTATTATTAATATTAATTTATTATTTATAAACATAAAGTACAATTAAAAGGCGTATTTTTATTACGAATTATCATTATAATATTATTTTAACTATAAAGTTATAACTAATACTAGTGATTTTTTCTTTAGATGTTAATTGTATATTAACGTCATACAAGTTACTCTTAGTATTTTATATATTAGCTATAAATAATGAACGAAACTTATTTGTCAAAGTGACATTTCAGAATTTGATTGAAGTCGATAGATGTCAGTGTATGGCTTTATAAATACAATTTAATATTTCTCGCAACACAAATTAAACGTAATAAAAATGAGTAAAATTCCCTTTCGGGATATTTCCCCTGTCTTACAGATTCTTCGAAACTTTCTTCTAGGTGTAAGTGTTTATTATTTTCTATTACAAATATTATGTAAGTAACCTGACAGCTGTAATAAGAAAAACATTCTTTTTAATATAAAAATAATTTTATTTTTCATTAGAGAAAGCATACGAATGCATTGAGATTCGAGCCCCTTGTAGCGCCCAGAACCCAGCCTCCACCTGAAATTCCTGATGGATGTTCGCATAAGTATGTTATTTTTATCAATATTTTTTTTTTATATTTAAAAATACACATTAATATATCTTATTGAAATTGTAATATGTCTTGTTTCCAGACATGCTCACAATTACTACTATACTCGAGATGGTAGACATGAAGTTGCTCCACCTGTATCAGTCACCCAGCAATTGATAGCAGACAGCAGTACTGATAAAGAGTAAAATATTTTATATGAATATTTCTGTATAAATTACAAACACTTGATCAAAGTAATGCAAGTAATATAAAAAAATAATTGAAGACATTGTGGCTCAGTGTGAGCTTCTGATGTATATGTGATGGTTGTGGGTTCAATTTCTACTCTGAGTAATGATTATATTTATATTGTTTTCTATTTTCTGCTCTGGTGACAGGACAAAGCACAATCTCTGAGATTCTTGATACTAGGTTATCCTGCTTACCCTGCTATTCGAGAAAAAACTTAAGGCTGGCATACAACCTTAAATAATATTTGTGTGGGGTATATGTGACTAATATTTGAAATCATATTTATATTCAATGTGACTAATTCCCTAAATATATAATTAACAGCTCCATTTATCTATTAGAAATTTTACATATACAATAAGAGGCCATTGTGGCACATAGGTCCAGTGTCAGAGAATATATTATATTTAATATATTTTAATTTCTCTGCTCTGGTATCTAAGACAAAGCATGGGTTCCAACACTTAATAACTTTCCAGTGTAAAGTGGAGAATGGAGTGCCAGGCTCTCTATGACTACCTAAATATGTAGGAAACAGCATAAAGCTAAAGAAAAATAAAATATACATTTTTTATATTTCAGTACACCCAAATCTGCAGCAAATGTTAGGCCAACTCCAGGAAAACTATATGAATGGGACAAACATTATTAAATGCTGATTTGTTAGTATATTATGTTTAAATAAAGAATTACCAACGATAGCTTGTTTAAAATGATGTTTTAATACAAATTACCCCAAGTCATGTATGTATTATTTTATAAGTAATAAACTTTTATAGTTATTTCTATTAACATTAACACTTATTAATAATGTACATCTAAAAATTCACTTCAACATCCATTTACGTAATTATTATACAAAATTAATCCAGTGTTTTAGTTTAATAAGTTTAGATATTAAGGCTAAATCGAAGTCTCAGAAAACTTTATGAAATTTAAATAAATTTTCATATAAATACAAACTTTCAACCCACTTTAAACCTTGAACATTTTGAAAAATCTATTCTATGACATGTCTCCTAAACTCTTAACCTTTCTGTCAAATTTCATATTCGTCATTAATGAATAAATGACAAATACCATAGATGTCTCAATGATATATTAAAGAAAACAAATGGCTTCAAATGTTTTATTTTACACAAACACAAACATATTTAACACTTGTACCTTACAAGTTATACAAAAAAAGCTAAAAAAGCATGTTAAAGTTTAATTTAATATATAAATTAAATACAAACCTAGCAATACAATACTTTCACTTATCAATATTCTATATACATTACTGGTATTTGGAGCTTCTTATTTGATTGATGTATTTAAATTATTTTTACCATATACTTCAATATTTTAAAAGGAATCAGTTAATATATTGTAAAAGAAATGAATTGCAGATGTACAAGGTACTGGATATATAAAAAGGTTTTTAATACTATATATCTATTGACACATGTCAAAACTAAAGAACTTATTCATTGTCATTTAGTTATACTTTTTTAATGTCTTAATTTTGTGATAAGGACCGGATTATGTGCAACATAAAAGGCTTGTTATAGGCAAATATGCATTACATTACAATTAATTAAATTATTAATATGACACATACCTTCAAAGCGTATTTTATATAATAAAATAAATATTTTTAATTCTGTTCTATTGTGTCTTTCATTTTATTATAGTAGGTGGGTAACAAAAAAAGACAAGCGATAAATATTGTATCGTTAATATACAACACAACTGGACCTTAAGTAAAATAAACTTATGCAATATGCATAAAATCCGGTCCATAGTTATAAAAAAAAGCGACATATGCCAGTGTCGACTTTAGTAGACGGATAAGATATATTAATCAGATAATAAAATATTAAAAAAATTTAAGTTTGCTGTTTTGTTCATTATATAATTTATCTCTTATAATATTTTAATACAAGTGAGATTACAAGCTTTACATATTCGATAACTATGTATACACATTATACATTTATAACAGTATATTAGTAGACATGCATGGATAAAGGTGATATCGCAGTTTTGAATTTTTAGTTTTACCTATAAATTAAGAGTTTTAGCTCAGAAATAATTGAAAAGCTTTGTTGGGCACAATTTTTTAAGTTGTTATTGTTGTAATATGTTATTGAATTTTCTTGAATATATTATTAGACTTGCAGCCTTCGTAGCGCAGTAGAACAGCGTCTTACTGTAAACGGTTGATTGGTAGTGCGTTCGATTCCCACTAGGTGGAATGATTATTTTAAATTATTTCTATTTCATCGCTCTGCGCGGCGTGGAATTCTGCCAGTTAACACGCGATGTTTCGGACTGCGGCGGAAAGGAAAACAGAGTGTCTTGACACTAGAGATTCACTCTGACTATGGGTCATGCACCTTCATCCATGCATGTCTTTAGTTATAAATTTTTACATAAAAAAATCTAATCGTGTTTTTATTACCTAGACATCACTATATCCATTTCACATATCACTTGATAAATACTTCCAATATAATAATAGCAAATTCTTATTATAATTTACACATTTTTCAAATGCCCATTTGATTAGATTAGACATTGGTTTAATTTTACAATACATATTGCAATATGTATTATAAAATTAAACCGGCTCTAAAATCAATAATACATCAATAATTTCACTACAAATTAAAAGGAAAAAAAATTCTATAAACACACCAAAAAAAGAAACTCCCCGAAAAAAAAGGGATACATACTCATAGTACAATTGACGTAGTAGTAGCGCGATGGTTGCGGGTTCGATCCCTACTTAGGAGAAAATTTTACATTCAAATTTTTTATATAAAAGCGTGGCGTTGAGTTTTTCACCATGCATAAAGTGTAAAACGGAGTGTCTCGACACTAGCTCCTCTCCATCTACCATGCTATGCAGATAAACTGAGGAAATGTTTTTGAACAATAAATATTCTAATCACTAGTATCAGTAGTGTCGGGGGTGCGGATGTGCATCATGGAGAAGGTACCAAAGCTGAACGCTCTGTTCCTAGCCGGTCTCTTGGACCGATATCTAAACCTGTGTCATTTGTCGCCGTCCACCTGTTTCCTGAATTGCATCGCATCTCCGTACGCCTTCTTCACAGCTTTTCTATCTGTAGGCTTCCTTGACTCGACCAACTTCGCTTGATCCACGGCTTTGTCTAAGCCTAGAGGCTCCAATTTGTTTGGTGGCAGCCATTGCCACGTTCTTTTTACATCGAAAAATAATACTAAATATAAAATTGGTTCATGAGCGTAGTTTTTCTTGAGATTTAAAACATCCTGCGGTGGAACCGGGAGAGGTACGCCATTATAAATGTACCCTTTCGGCATTTTTGGATCAATTATTAACGCTGGGTACCAGGGGTAGCCTCTGTAATGAAACAATATAAAAACATATAAGACATATTACGAAAGGCGGGAAAAATTTAATTGACTTTAAAATATGAAATTGATTTCTGTAAACATGTGTAAAGTTTTTGTATGTCATTAATAGCTTCGATCGATATTGCAATGAAAATATAGTTTATACGAAACTTGCGACCGCTCGGTGGCTTCACCCGCGTAAATTACAGCTGTTTCATATTTCAGGCGACCTTATAATAAAACAATGATTCGGCCGTGATGCTGTGCATGCATTGATAAGACTATAGTACAGAATAATACCTACTATTATTTAATTATATTTAATTAAGCATCACATTATTTGCCGCTAAGCAGGGTAGTTAGAGAAAACCCAGTGTCAAGGTACTCCACTCTCCACTTTCCGCCCGAAAATCAAAAAAACGTTCAACTTAGAGCGGTGAAATGAAAATAATTTAAACATAATCATTTCCCCAAAAGGGAATCGAACCCACAACCAATCGCGCTGTCAGTCAGACGCCGGCAATCCCACCAACACACCTCCAATGCCTACAATACTTGTATACACACCTGCACTTCGCCCACACCAGTTGTAGCGGTTCCAGCTGCACGTCACACTGTGCGCTTTTTACCGGTGTTTTGGACGTTGACGACCTCGTGCCACGACCCTATAAAGCGATAATTTACGCTTTAATTTCCTATTCAATTCAACTTTATAGAACAAATTTAAATAATAATGTTTTAATTTAATTAGTAGATTTAGGTACCTAATTCCTAAACCTACTCCCGTACCTGAATGTTAAAAAAATAAAATAAACCTATATATATATAAAAAAAATATGAGCGATTACACAATGTTTACATAGAGGGAATATGAGTTAAAATATTATATTTATCAGTGTAATAAATAGAATCCAAAACAATGTTTTTTTTTTCTGTTTTGCGTTTTGTGTTCGTATGGTTTTGTGCACGCTAATTTCAGAACCGGCTTACAAATTTCAACAAAGCTTGTGACTTAAGTGAGAACGCGTACGGGTGAATAACCGATATCGTTATAGTGCAGTTGTGTAACCGCGATTGGTTGTGGGTTCGATTCCCACTCGATGAAATTTGAAATTAGAAATTTATTATTTTCATTCCTCCGTTCTAGTAAACAAGACAAAGCGCAGCGTTGAGCTCCACCAGTTCACTCCAGTTGAGTGGAGAACGAAGTGTCTTGGCACTAGGTTCTCTCTGACTACCCTGCTATGCGGAAAAAAGTGTAAACCTGAGGAAAAGTATACGAAATGGTTCGTTAAGAACTTATAGCTTAATTGTGTAGAGAGCTCGGACAGTTACCAAAAGACGCGGGTTCGAATTCCGCTACGTTCAATACTTATTAAACGTTTTTTTAAAATAAGTGACACAATATTTTTATAGTGGCATAAAATATTTGAAATTTAATTATTTTTATACCTTAACAGGTGTAGTAGGTGGTTCTGTGACGTCGGCGGCGCGGCGCCCTCGTCTCCGGGGCTCCGGCCCACTGCCTTCGACAGTAGAGTCCATTGTTTCATTGTAACTGGACCTGGGGAAATATAAAAAAAGCAGCAAAATTGAGACAAATATCATTATATCTAAAAACATGTTGTATGTATAAAAAGAGAATAAAAATAGAACTTTTATTTAATAATAAATACTAATATATAATCTAATTATATAACATTGTTGGTATTAAGAATCGTTAGTGTAATAATATTTCATTAGTAGTTTTCCACCACGCTCTTTCCCGCATAGCAGGGGGTAGTCAAGGAGAACCTAGTGGCAAAACACTTTCCGCCGCTTTGTTTAACCAGAGAGCTGAAATGAAAAATGTAAATGATTTAAATACACTCATTCCAACCGGGAACAAAGAACCCCCAACCAATCGCGTTTTAACTGCGCCAGGACTTCTTTATAATTTAAAAAAATATATATTAATATTATTTAAATGAACAATGTATTAAGATATTTGTTATAGATAAACTTAAACCTTAACTTTATCAATAAAAACTAAACTATATAAAAATCTATATTTATATAGATACTTTTAACATTATAAATATATATATATACACACACACAAACAGGTATTGCAATAAAAAATTACAACTCACCCATCGCTTGAACTAAACGAGCAAGAGTGATCTGAAGCGTTTTCATCGTCGTAGTGAGTGCACGAGGAACAAGACTGCGACCACACCGAACTACTGCTGGACGACCTGTGCCAATTAATATTTCAAAGGACGCTGCTTAATTAATATTCCAAATGTCTGCTACCCAAAGATTATTCTACGATCAATCGTTTGGCAAGGAACTTATATAATCTCTCTACAGAGATGCTAACAACAAATATGAGTTGTAATAAGCGTATAAGAATTTCGACGTAGCTGGATGTAGAACTCATGGCTTAGCGGTGAGAGCGCTTGAACCTTTTCAATAGGCGCGGGTTCAAGTCCCACTGCGTTTAAATTTTTATACGTTTTCTAAATATGTCTTTTTCAATTTACGCACACTTAGGGTGCGAATAACATTTTAAAAAAATATTAAAAAAGTTAATATTTTTTTTAACTTTTACCCGAGACATTTCAAGACACCAAACATTGCAATATGGTTAAATTACATTAAGTTTACCAATTTGAGGCCATGGTGGCGCGTGGGACAGCCAGCGTCTGGCTGTAAACGCAACCTGACGATTCGTTGTGGGTTCGATTCCCATTTGGGGGATGGGGAATGGTAATATTGAAATTATATTCATTTCACCGCTCGATGTTGGACGTTTTTGAATTTTGGGCGGAGAGTGGAGTGTCTTGACACTGGATTCTCTGTGACTACTTCTGCTGTTCTTGACTTTTCGCCCGAATCCGAGACATTGTGTGTTGAAAGCGGCGAAACTCAACGCCACACTTTCTCTTGCCACCAGAGCAAAGAAATACACACACACGCATTGCGTATAAAGTCAGTCGCAAGACATTCAATTCTTTGGCCAAATAATATCATACTTTTAACAAAAACGTTTCACGACTCCGATTTCATAATTGTTATCATATCTTTAATTTTATTTTTGGGCTTCTCGCACTATTGTCGTGAGAATTCGAGACTTTGCTTGTTCGAGAATATTCGAGAATTTTTTATGCCACTCTAAACATCTCTTATTTAAGAAAACGTTTTAAATATATTGAACGTAGCGGGATTCGAACCTGCGTCATTTGGGAACTATCAAAGCTCTCTACACAATTAAGCTATAATTTCTTACCGAGGAGCTACTTGGAGTATTTTTGCTCAACTTTAAACTTTTTGACGCATAGCAGGGTAGTCAGAGAGAACCTATTGTCAAGGCACTCTATCGGAGTTTGAGACTAGTGGAGTGGTGGAGCTTTTCATTAATTTAAATTTAATCATTCCTCAGTGGTAATCGAACCCACAACCATCGCATACACAACGAGGCACTATCCCACTGCGCCACAATTACATCTATCTAGAGGTTACTTATTTTATTCTAATAGCATATCACATGAAATTCTATATATATACCTGGATAAAGCAAGGTCGCTATCGGAGCCGACCTCCCCGGGAGGGCCCCGGTACTGGAGGAAGGAGGCACTGCTGGGAACCCCTTCACCACCAGCTTCGCCTACATTTCTGTGTACAAAATTGTTATATATTAGGAACGATGGCGTTATATGGAGTTAATAATAAGTTAAATTCAGTAAAGTTATAAATATACATATATAAACATTATATATTTATATGAATTCTCTATTGTTTTTTTGTACCGTCATAACTTACGAACGGCTTTATCGATCGCAATCAATTATTAAAAATAAACTCTAATCCTTTGTAGAAGCTTCTTATAGAATAAAAAAAAATTAGAAATCTTAATAAACAGTCATTGAGTTAAAAAAGTACATTAAGAATCTTGTCATTAATGATTAACTTAATAATTAGTCATACATCGCGAATATAATGACAAAATCAATGCGAAGTCACGGGTATTAGCTAGTATACAATAAAAATATAACATTTATTACCTATAAAAACATTCTATGAAATACTATACTTGTAAAATTTAAGTAAAAATATACTGAGTGTCAGGTAACTTGGGTAAATTAGGTAACTTAAGTAATTTAGTTTAATTGGTAACTCTAAGGCTTAATTCACATTAACAAGTCACACCTAAGAAAATAAAGTGATACAGACTTATTTAACATTTTTTAAAGTGTTATTTACACACTTTTGATATTGCAAATATTATATTTTAATAAAAATTTGAATGCAGATGGACATGAACACATGGCTACCGGCACTATGGCTATGGCATCGCTAAGTAAGAGCGATTGGACGGTTTTAAAAAGGGGCAGGGTTCAAATCCTGCTGTGGTCAAATTTTTATAAGTTTTTTAACCATATATTTGATACAGACTTATCTTTATCCTGTTTCCGCGGTCGCCCTCGTCCTTTCTTCCTTGGAGAAGTTTCTAGATTTGTCCTTCCCATACTAGCAGACAGCGTTGGTAGAGTTGCTGTATAAGTTACAATAAAACCTTATAAATTTATAGCTTCGAAACACTTATGCTTAAAAAATAAGAAGTAGGTATTGAGATAACGTAGATTTCCTCTGTATCCAAACTGGATTATATTAAAACACCCCTTATATCTAACCCCAAAGGTATAGTAATCGTCTCATACTGCCAGCCTACATTTCCATTACACAGTAGTATCAGATATGTGTTGTCTGTCAGTCAATTAAACTTACAGATTTAGTTATTTACTTTAATGTAACTTGTATTTTTGTTAAAAAAATTAAATTACAAACATAATATTCAGTAGACAAATGGAACACTCCGTTGTCCATTTTCCGTCCGAATCCGAGACAAAAGTATAGTAATATTAATACTAGAAATAATTGAAGACAAGCCATAGCCATTGTTTTATAAAAATATATTACCGTCAGAGCCAAAACTTTTTGGTGGCGTAGCAAGTGTGGACGGCGACACTAACAGGGTAGGTTTTCTAAGACCACCTAGTATACCCAGACCTGTGAATTATTAAACATATAAGTACTAAACAGCATATAAAATATAGTATATGAATATTAATAGCATATATTGCATATAAATTTGCATGCAAAGAAAAGCTCATATCGGTCAATGAAGTAAGTTATAGCTAAGGACAGGGCAAAATATGCGAAGCGGACTGCCAACCTTCACTAGTGTAGAGGTACTATAAGAAGTCGAATAAATAAGTAATTCAGACTTTAGGAACATTTTCGAAACTTCTACGCAGTTGTTAGCTACGAGAGCTCTCTGGTCGTTCTAGCAGTCCTAAACCAACATCCCTAACATTTTGAATGATATAGGTGCATTATTCTTACGCGAGCATAACCGCGGGCTACAGCTAGTTAAAATATAATTTCAAAACATTCACCACTTGTGCTGCTACTAGCACTGGACTCGGGTTGTTTTGACGGTGACTTTTCAGGGGTTGCCAATTTTTGCGTGCGCTCTACCGTTTTCTTCGGTACTATGGGCGTCTCTGAATCCGTCGTTGGTGTGTCTGAAATCGTAAAAAATATATTTATTAATATTAAATATATTATAAAATTAAAACGATAAATTCTTAAACAGATGGACCGATTTTATTACTTTTTATTTGCATCATGAGAATTCGAGTATGGTATAAATTTTACGTATTTTACGTAATTGTATGGTTTAATTATTTAATTATAAGTTGTGCTTGATATAAAAACCGCGCACTCTATCAGTCACTTTTGACTTCGGCGCTATGATGGCGAGCAGGGGTGACAAACTTGCGGTGCTCGGGTCTCATGTGGACAGCTTCATAATTTTTTGCAGCCCGCCAATCGTTTATTTACATTACAGATAAATATTATTAAGAGTTCTTATCCAGTGTTGTATCAACATTTATGCTGTGAGGCCGTTTTTGGTTTGTATTTTTTCCTTCTATGTATTTCTTTTTATCTGTAAGACAGTGT
This sequence comes from Podotricha telesiphe, assembly GCA_038994665.1. Lineage (NCBI taxonomy): Eukaryota > Metazoa > Arthropoda > Insecta > Lepidoptera > Nymphalidae > Podotricha > Podotricha telesiphe. The sequence continues at coordinate 109,910 of JAOYRR010000355.1, forward strand.
GTTGTTGGAATAAAGCTTTTACTTACTTAAGTGTATTTTTGGCTCGCCAAACAATTTCATGATTTGAAATAAAATTGCCGTTGCTATAAAAGGTTGCGCATCCCTGAGGCAGAGAAATATAAGACACTCCTATATATGCAATTGCCCCGTTAACAGTCCACGCAAACGCCTATACTAGCACACTACCTCTCTCCGTGGGCGGGCGCGGCGCGGCGGAGGCGGCGCGCCCCCGCCCTCGCCGCCCGCGCCTCCCGCGCCCCCTGCCCCTCCCTCGCCACCAGTTTCTGTTCACTTTTCCCTTTGATGGTGAGTCGTCTCTCTACAATTATATTAGTTACTTTTTAAGCAGCTTCACGCTTTTTCCCGCATAGCAACCTGCTCTCAGCAGTCAGAGAGAACGTAACGTGAAGATGCTCCGGTCAGCATTTTCGTAGCGTGTTGAGTAGCGGAACACAACACCGCACTGAGCTTTACCAGAGTAGAGAAATGAAAATATTTAATATAATCACATCTCCAAGTACAGATCGAACCCACGACCAAACACGTTAACTTATGTTCAATATAATATATATATTATAATAGCGACTATCTGCTACATTTATAATTACCAAAGTTAATCAAAAATATACTTAAATATAGGAAATTTAGGATTTCATTGCTGGGTTTCGTTAAGTGTTGCTTTTTTAACATTTTTAAAATGTTCTGAACTTTGGAATTTAAAAAATATTTTTCGAAAACGTTTAAAATTTGACAATTGAAATATTTAATAAATAGCATAATCTCTTGTCAAACGATTATTCGTAGAATAATCATTTGCGCATGGCTTGTGGTCAGAGCGCTTCGGTACTGGTTCGCATCCCGCTGCATTCAAATATTAAATACGTTATCTAAATAACGTGTTTTTTTTTTTTAAAAAAATATAACACTTATTTCAATAAAAAATAATTATAAAAGACAAGGCACCTAACTAAATATTTTTAATAATATAGCTAGCCATAATTAAAGTTTGTATATAGTACTAGTCGCTTTTACTCGATAAAAACTAATGCTCTATAACTGGCCACTTCTAAATTGTAAATTCAAATACATAAAGTACCGACATCCTCCTGTAATAAACAGTGTTGCCAATATAATAATAATTATAAATAATACCGTATTATTTTCCTCGTCGGTGTCACCGCGAACACTCGGCAGTCGTCCCTCACTTCGCGCTACTGACGCTCCTCGTTCACTGCGCGCCTCTGGGACAGTAAACAAAATATTAATTTTATATACAAATGCATAAATAACTATACAAAATTAACTCTCCTAGGTACAGGCTTGGTGTCAGATTTTTTATCACTTTTTGTTACAGCACAGATCTACGCTTTTTGCCGATTGAATCCGAAACATTGCGTGTCCGAGTGGCGGGACTCAATGCCGCACTTTTTGTTCCCACCGTGACGGAGAGATCAAAATAATATAGAATACAGTATTTCTCCCGATTGGGAAAGGAACCCACAAGCATCTTGTATACAGTCAAACGCCACGATGTAACACTATGCCACGATGGCCTCACATGTAAAATTAGGATTCGAATATATTTTTTTTAATTATTAATATTAACTACTAACTACTAACTAACTAAAGTTAACTGTATACACGATAGTTATGGGTTCAATGTCTACTCAGTGGAGTGAACACAGATGTTAATTTTTTCGCTCTGGTGACAAGTTACAATGTGACGGAAAGTGGGGAACAGAGTGTTTTCTCTGTCTACCCTCTGCAATGCGTGAAAAAAAAAACAACAATAAAATATATTATTTATTATAGGCTCCTAATATAAGGAGCCATAAATAAGAAGGAGAAATAAAAAGAAAGATCTAATATCAATGTAATTACCAGCGGTGTGGTCGGATTCGGAGCTAGAGCGGCGCGCGTCCGCCTCGCCGTGGCCCGCCAGCGCCGCCATCCCCGCCTCGATGACGTCACGCCGCGCTTGGCGGAATATCGGGACGCATTGCTCGCGCATTTTAATGCCCGCTCTGATTTCACAATTATATTATTTTATAACTCTTATGAATGTGCAAGTAAAGTAGTACAAAAGTTAAATTTTTAAGTTCAAATACCACCTCATTATTAAATTACAATATTTTAATTATTCGCATATATACAAATTATATGTGAGAACAATGTGTCTAATCAATGTCACCGGATATCATCGTGAAGAAAATTTTAATATCAATGCCATGACTATTTCGCTAGAAACATTAGTTAAAAAAAAATTTTGACTCACTTATAAAACACCGTATCCTTATTGTTATATGTCAGACAATTGTCTATCATAAGCTGAAAGTCCGCCTCCACATCGTCGATCGTTATATACCCGCCTCTGTCTAACTTCTTGCCCATAGTGCTCAAGTCCATAGGGTGCTTTACTATGGTACTGTAATCTGGTACCTGTAAGTGAACAAACTCTTTAGTTTTCTATTACGATAATAACGAATAGAGTGAACGGAAGCTAGCTACAATAGACGCCGCTAGGGTACACTATTCCCGGGCTTTCCCGTGTTCCTAGGGTTGCTATGGCCACTGACCTCGAGCAGGTCCACGGGTTCGGTGAAGACGTCGCTGAGGTCCGCGTGGCGCAGCAGCCGCAGCAGCTTGTGCAGCGCGGCGCGCTCCGGCCGCAGCGAGTGCAGCACGCAGCGCTCCCACACGCGCGTGTACTCCGCCTTCAGACGCTCGCGCTTGCGCACCAGCTCGCAGAGCAATCTGTGCAGGGGTGATAGATTTTGATACACGTTTTTATATAGACATAAAATATAACAAATAATAATACAATTGACAATTTAATATTGTATAACATAGTACCTAGCTCTTTCCAAGTCTTGACGTATTCTCCTCTGCCAATATTTCAGTTGGTTGCACAATTCACGTACATTGACCGTGCCGTCTTGGATGCCTCTAGTACCTGAAAACAAATCCACACTTATATGAAACAAATAAAATTAACATTTAGTTTTACAATGTATTAGCAGCTTCACGCCTTTTCCCGCACAGCAGGGTAGTCAGAGTGAGTCTATTGTCAAGACACTTCGTTCTCCATTCCGCCCGAAATGGAAATATGCCGCATATTGAGATATTAATTCACGCAAGAACATAGAATAAACACGCGAAACACATGAAATTTGCCGAAAAATGCAACGTTTCCGATTTTATTTCGTTATTTCAATATTCCGACAAATTACACTAAGTTATAAGAGGCCAGTCTGGGTCATTAATACTGTTATAATTAGAAAATAAACAAAAAATGTAGCTATTTTGAATTTAACTTTGTACTTATGTGGATTGTTCCATTAGGTTTCTTATTTTGGCACCCAACATTGAAAAAACATTTCTTGTGATATTTTCAATGTGTGGAAATAAGATAAGAGAATGTGGAATCGTTCAGGAAAAGCACTGCACTGGAATTAATCACACCAAAAAATTCGCGCGGTCTCGCAAATGATCTCTGAATCAATGCCGGTTAGGAAACGAATTCCGCCTCAGATTTCATCAGGAGTCCTTTGGAATCCTGTTCGCTCAACTACACAGATTTACAAGATTTTGTATGGTGCCCAGTTTCAGGAGTAAGTATTTTTCTAAAATCATATGATAATTGGAGTCCGTAAGACAATCCATACGATTGGCAATGAAGAATTTTTACATAGAAAGGATGCGTGCTGCTATTGATAACTGGCATCAACGTTTAAAAGACTGTATTGCAGCCACAATGGAGTTTCAGCCATTTCAAATAAGCTTTATATATTTTGAATGGCTTCCTCGCTATAAATGAAGCTCACGTACCATGATGGCTAGTGGCTTGCAGGTGTAAAGGCAGCGGCACGCCGTTCCGGCTGTGGCGCTTCAGCGTCCAGTACGCGAGCAGGCGCTTCATGAGATGCGCGCGCGCGGGCGGAGGGCCGTGCGCCAGCTGCGCCACCTCCGCCACGCGCTCCGCCGGCAGCGTCGGCACCAGCACCACCGGCGCCCACGTGCGCCTACAGTGAGCACTGACGTGCCTGCGTCAGTTTTATTAACTAGATGATAGATATATTGATGAGTGTATGTGGTCTTTTAACAGGAATATCATATTCTCAATAAAAGACCACTTAAAATCTGTCTACAGCAAATCCCAAAGCTGAAATGCTACGAAATAATAAGAATCTTTCCTAAACTGCACAGAACTTGCAAAGAGGCGGAATAGAATGAAATGAGTTGCCCTATAAGAAAATTGTAAATTAAATAGTGGAAAATGTCACATGTATGAAATGCTTAGTATTATTTGTCAAGACTGCAGTTAACTGTATAGAGAAGAACCAATTACAATTTACCACACCTGTGTTTCGCTTGGGCTTAATTATTAGAAAAATAGATATTGTAGATAGTTAAATTAAATTTAAATTACTTAAAATATGTATAAATATTAATTTTAAATTGGGGGTATGTCATACCCCAACTAGCATGGGAAACGGAACTATTTGTCCCTGGTACACGGAGGGTTAAACATATAAAAACATAATTTTATACCTGTTTAATTTTTTCACGACCCTTCTGCCTCATGGCCGTTAGATCTGTTGTTTTATTATCACCTTCAGATTCCTGCGCCCTTCTTTCCTTTGAAATAAAATAATAATTAGTTACAGAATTGCTTTCGATATCATTAAAATATAACAACTGCATATATGCTTAAAACACTGCATGCACAGCACTGATTTTCACCGGAGTCATCAATTATTACAATGAATAATATTACTTGTAATATATGTGCCGGGGTGTGAGCATCGCAATACGCCATCTTGGCGACTTGTACCGGCTGGCTGGGGTCCCGCCCCGTACCTGCCGCCTCCATTTTCATATATAACCTGTAAATTTGCCAATTACAATATATATTATAAAATATTTGGGATCATGCATGCATGCGTTTGCGTCCGTGTGCGTGTATGTGTGTGTGTGTAAGTGTGTGGTTCTGTAGGGGGTGTGTGGGTTCGTGCGTGTTCGAGTGCATGTGTTATGTTTTTGTTTCTAGTTATTATAAAAACTTTGTTTTCAATAATTATAACTAAACTTGTTGTCATAATTTAAATAGATAAATTAAAACAATACAATATACATAGCAGTATTGCTTTAAACGAGTGCACGTGACATTTGTCATATATATATTTTTCTAACATTTTTTAGTGTTATTCCCGCACTAAGGAAATTGAAAAAGGCATATTTAGAAAACATATAAAAATTTGAACGCAGCGGGACTTGAACCCGCGTAAGCGTATAAGAATTTCAATGTAGCTGGATGTAGAACGCATGCGTTAGCGGTCAGAGCATTTGAACGGTCTTCAAGAGGCGCGGGTTCAAATCCCGCTGCGTTCAAATTGTTATACGTTTTCTAAATATGTATTTGTCATATAGTTTTAAATTTCACTTACAAAAAATATTTGGATTTTTTTATCCGACCTAGTAAAAAGTAAAGTAAAACAGCATCTCACCCAGCCTGTTGAGCGCATGTAACGTGGAAGGCGGAGTAGCAATTGCTTCGATGGCACTGTATACAGGCGCCGGCACCTCTCTGTTTGCACACCATACATTGTAACTTCCATCTTGCAGCTGGTATCATTTCTATTGAGTCTGGTTAAATACAAAACTTGTATGAATAAGCTTTATAAAGTGTAAACCAGCGATTAGTGAGAAGTGATTGGACTGGAGCCCCGAGCGTTATTAGCTGAGTTACGCCTTTCGCCATAAGTTGAAATTTAGGTTTTTTTTCTCGTACACTGTATTTATTTCCTTATGGCAATAAATGTGTTTTATTATTATTTTTTATCAAATAAATAAGTAAATTTTTAATCTCTCCTTTTACTTGTCATGTATGTATCCAGTTCTACAAGATAAAGCCACAAAAACATTGGAGTTCCGTATCTCGAAACGCAACGCCTCAAAAAAAAATATTGTTTGAATTCTATAATATAATATTTATATAGATGTACATACCAATAGGTTCTAAGAAGACAGTATTAGCAAAACGCACTTCAGGTATCCATAAAGCGCACACGACATGCGCCCAAGTGCCTTGATCCGTCTGCTTGAAAGCTCCTGCAATTGTTTAATTATAAATGTATACACCAACAATTTAATCATATATAAACTATTTTAGTTTTTTTTTAATCATTTGTTAAAAACGTTAATTACGCTACTTAAACGATCTACAAGAGGTGCGGGTTCGAATCCCTCGTTCAATTTTTTATATGTTCTAAAAATTGTTTTTTATATTTCAGTTTTGTTTATTTAAGATTGACGTACGTTTTTTAGTTAAATATTATTTCTAATTAATGTAACTGATTCAAATTCACGGAGTCTCCTCTAACTTACTACTTATTTAATCTAATTCTATAGTGAATAGTTTACTTTATATTATAGGTAAAAAACAATAACAAGTCATCATTTCATGTTGAGTACATGAAGTGTTGAATAACATTTGACTGTTGACCCTTTGATATAAAATTTATATCCTTTTAAATTAATTTTTGATATTTTTAGATTAGCGTGTGACGGAAAATTTTGTTAAAGTTTATGAATTATGAGAAATGTATATTGTTCTTTTATTATCACATCTTAAATATTTTAGAGGGGTTGAGGATAAAGGTGTGGTATATACCCAAAACTTTGTCAAATTAATTCAGGGTGATGATAAAACTTAGCCTTGCCATAAACATTGTAACGAAGAAAAACAAATTGTTTTTATTGCATATAACAGTGTTTCATAAATTAATATAAAACCATTAAAAATATATAAAGCTTATTCGAAGTGGTCTTCGTTGGCTGCAATACAGTCCTTTTAACATCTTCAGCACGCACCCTTTCTATGGAAAAATTCATCACTGCCAATCGTATGGATTGTTTTAGGGACTCCAAATTATCATGGCGTTTAGAGCAAGCTTTACTGTCTGAAAATGGCCATAAATCATAATCCAGTAGATTATATTACGACAGAGTTCAGGACTAGACGAAGGCCAATCTTCAGCTCTGGTGAAATCTGGAACGTTCGTTTCTAACAAAAATTGGGTGGATCGAGCTCTACCACCCGGCGCAGAGTCTTACTAAAAGGACCATTCTTGGTTATTGAACATGGTGTTGTCAAGGGACTTAAGTACCTTCACAAAAATCTCAAAAATGGTATCTCGATACACTTGGGCCGATGTCTTAATTACACAAAAATATGGCTCAGTCATTCCTTCATAGCTAACCACTAATTGATTATGCCCACGTTGTACTTTGTTGACTAATTGGAAAGCTTCTTTCCAGCTTTCAGTATAAATACGGTCATTTTGTTTGTTATATATATATATATATATATTGCTCACTTGTAAAAATGTTCTCATCCGTAAACAAAAAAATTCTGTGGCCTACGTTTGCGTACCGCTTAAGTAGTTGTTTTGATTTTATCACTCTATTCTTTTTAAAATTATCAGTAAAAAAACGACCAGTGCTTCTCTTATCGGCTGCACATGTCACAGTCATCTTTTAAAATACGCGACAAGTGCTTATCTCCCGAGATATTTTTTTTGCTTCCAGACAGGATTTCTTCGAAATGTTTCCCTTACTGCTTTAATCGCCTTTTTGGTACGATCACTATCTGAACGCCCATAGCCCGGTACACAATTATTTGACTAATACTAAGTGTATGGAAGATATTATAAATTGTTTTTGACACCATACCTACTGTATGTAATGCAATCACAGCTATTCTCTTTTTCACCCCACCAATATATTGGCGCAAAAATAAGAAAACACTGTGAGTAATCATATAAAAATGACAGATTCCAAATGAGTAGATTAAGCAAAAACATTCCTCACAGTAGATTAGAACCAAAACCCTTTACACACAATCAAAAACTTCTCAACTTGACATTTTACAATCTCAATCATTAAAAAGCAAATTGAGGCAAACATCACTAGAAAAAGAATTCTGGGAACCTTGCATAATGAAATATTACTCTGTTGCCGCCAAAAATACGCATTTAGTAGTGACGGTTACATTTATTTCATTAATAAAATCTATTTATATGTATTATTTAAAAAAAAAAAATTAATTCTGCAGGATTCTTCTTTGTATATACTATAACTGTGCCAAATGTGCGTAATTTTCATAAAGTGCGATACAATGTTTTTACTTGTTATAAGTTAAATAATTAAGAAAAGAATATTTACCTCCAGTATTAGGGCATAGGACACAGTTCACAAGACGTGAGGGCGACTGTAAACATCTTCTACATAGCCATTGTCCTTCTGGAATGTACGGTACCTGGACATAAGTAATACCAAAATAAAAATTATCAAACTCAATTTTTTTTCTCAGTATTATATTTTTTAAGAAAAAAGATGTTAAATAGAATTGAGGCCATCATGGCGCAGTGTGATAGAGTATGAATGCAAACGCAATTGATCGTGAGTTTGATCCCTAATCGGAGGAATTATATTTAAATTATTACAATACTCTTATCTTTAATAAAACAGAATTTGTATTAGAATTGACAGAAATTTGTATGTATTTAGCAACTACCATTTTCACATTCTCATTGCAGATCGTACACTACTGTACATACTTGGCACCATTTAATGACATGGTTTTTTTGGAATTGGCTCTATTTATTTTGTAAGAATCTAAAGGAAAAATGTAAAATTTAGTTCATTTTAGCTTTTATCTGTCAAATAACGAAGGACAGAGAAATGACAATAATTTACTTATAACATGTGAAAACAAAAAAGACAATAATTTATCTTATCTTGGCATCGAAAGATTTGTCTTTTGAATATGTTTTCAATGCCAAGAAATTTTTATCTGCACTTAATTATGTTCTTACCCCATAGCAGTCCTGATGAACGGCCAGATTGCACATGTCACAAAATAAAATAACATTGGTATTCTGGCATTCTCCATCCATACAAATACAGCATACAGCATCTTCATCCACTGTGGCAGCTGTTTGTTGGCCATTTTGAGTTGCCTATTTCAAAAAAAATAAACAAATAAACAAATAATTGTAAAATTATATATATAAAAAGAAAAAAAGTACATTCCTTTCAAGTACTTTAAAATTGAGCGCCTGCAATACGACTTCAAGTCAGAATTAAAATATTAATTGCTTAAGTTACAAATGCACACAGCTCCATACTGTCACTGCCTGTTTCCCGCTTCTTGCTTAGTAGGCTAGGCAGTAATAACCTAGTGTCCAGACATTCCAGTCTCCTCTTTTGTGCTAGAACCCGAGACACTATATGTTGAGTGGCTAAACTCAACACTGCACATTGACTTGCCATCAGTAAGGCAATATGAAGGCAATTTTAATATAAACAAATCAATCCCACAACCATCACATATACAATCAGACACTATCACACTGCACAGCAATGGTTGTTTGGTTAATTGGTTGGCAGTTGTAGTAATTAAAGAAAATTTTGTGGGTTAATATATGTTGAGTTACAACAAATTTAAAGCCACCATATTTAGAACACACATATATTTCTAATTAAGTCTAAGTATTTTTCAATTTCCTAAGTGTTTGAATAACACTTTAAAGAAAAATGTTAAAAATTAAAGCCTACATCTTTATGTAAGCTGACATTGTTATGAGGTTAAAGGCAGTCCCAATATGGTGTCTAGTTATACTCAAAAAATATTTTAACTCTCAGCCACCTTCTTAAAATATTATCACAATTAAATTATTAAGTTAACAATGATACGTACTTGAAAATATGATTCTTTTTCAAGCCTATCCATTAACAGCTCCAAAGTATCAACAGACACCGGAGGTAAACCTTGTTTTAGTCTATTCTTGTTTATGATAGCCAACCATGCTGTATCCTCTTCATCCACATCATATTCCACTTCTCCATCTAGCTCCTCTGCAGACTTTTCTATAAATCTGATGTAAGCATTTGGACGAGGTGGTGCATCACAGACTCTTTCATTATAATCAGGTATTAACTGAAATATTTTAATAATAATAGTTACATTTTTATATTTTACTAAGAAAACACATATATAAAATTGTCACTTACTCGAAAAGAAGCCTCAGGTAATTTAACATGAGGTTCAGCTGGAGGTTCTACAAATGGCAAAGGTTTGTCTAGCTCAGCGTTCTTCTTTTCCCATTCTTCCAGAGAAATAATAGGTAATGGCTGGTCAATTGGTATTCTACTGATTTTACCATCAATCTCAAATTGTACTACTTTCTGTGCTTCAGCGAAAGTTAATGCTTCCTTAGGAGGACTCTGTAAAGCAATATCTCCTGTCGTCACTGCAGCCCTAGCCCTTCCCTTCTTACGATTACTTGAGATTGCGGGAGTTGCCGGTGTCGGATTGTCGTGATCGAAATTAACTAAGTGGTACTGTAAACCACACAAGCTTTTATACACTTTGTCACATTTCTCTAACGGACATTGATAAGGGGGAGGTCTATTTTGTCTTAATTTTTTACAAAACTCCAAAACATCAAAATCCAATCCCATTTTTGTTTATATGGAACAACCTAGTTATATATCATTGCAATGATTTCGGAAGTTTTGTGTATGGAGACGAAGGCTAGCCACGAATTGTAAACGGTATGTATATCAGTTTTTACAGTAAATACACGTTTTATACAAAAGTGAAAGGCATATCATAATTGATTATTGAACTAAAAAGGGAAAAACGCAATTGAATGCAAGCAACTCTCTGCCAAGCAAGTATCAACGACTATCACGAACAGCATCTGACATATGTCATATTTTTATTTGTTATTTTGAATGTCGTTTTGTCTATACTATTCAAATAACGTATGACTTTATATATAAAATCAAAACTATAAATCTCAGTTTTACTACGTTTCGAAATAAGCATTAAAAATACGTAAAAAGAAAACATTCAAAAGAAAGCATCATTCTATTTTGTAGCACACATTTTTTTCACCTATTTTACTTGGTGTGTGTGAGTGTGTACTGTGTATTAAATTTAATGTGAGGTCTGTTTCTAGAAGTGTCAGGCATATTCAAGTTGTGTTTTGTATTGTTCTGTAGTGTATTTGCGCTTAATTTTGCCTTTTTCAATTGACATTATACAAGTATCATTAGCAGAAAGTTAAAGATTTTAAATATTATAAGGTTAATTTATGAAAAATGAATATATACGGTTACCCGCCTTACCCATACAGCCAGTCAGATGATCTGGCAAAACAAATGTTCGCACAACAAGACCTTGCTTCGTCAGTCCCTTTCAACCGTGGGGCACAGGAACCCCACAGTATGCCGACACCACCAGGGACTCCATGGAACGTCCAAAGTATCCCTTGGAGTATGCAATCTCCACCAAATTTAGTTCAATTTACAGCACAAACTCCAGATACGACGATCACACCTGTAGTCCATTGTAAAAGGAAGAGCTTAGATATTGCACCTCCAGTGTAAGTATCAGAATGCACTATTGTACCATAAAGTATTTACTATACAAAATATTAAATTAAAAATTACAGGTGTAACTAAAATATTTAAATCTTAAATTATAATATAACATATAAAATTATTAATTAATATTTATAGCCCAGCAAAACAATTTATAACAGAAGACAAAATGGCAGCTCATCTAAGTGGACTACACATATCGTCCAACTATACTAAACATTCACTGGCATCTGAAGATGTGATGGAAATGAGTATTGACACAAGTTCATTGAGTGAGAAATTAAAAGGTCACACTATTGTACTGTCAGATGATGTAAGAAAAGTCCAAGAAGAACCCCTCTTACCTGCATCTTTAATTGAAAGGTATGAGAAATTATTGATTTTTTTACACTTTGAATAGTTACAACACAAAATGATTCAAGAAGGCTTACACAGTAAAACACATTATGAACTGTCTATTTATATACATTTTATAATTATATATGAATTCATTTTAGTGCAGAAGTACAGAACCTGACTAAATCCAATGCTTGTGGGTTTGAATTTATAAGAAAGATGTTTTTAAATGATCGTCATTTCCTTATCTGGTAAGACAAAAATTGGTGTCCAATTCTATCACTCACAATAATATCTTAATTTTGGGCATAAAATTGAGAATGTATATCTTGAATTTTGAAACTAGGTCCTTGCCTGCTTGCTATGTAGGAATGAATGTAAAGCTGTATTTATATGTTGAAATTATTTATTTCTTATAGTTTGCATAAGCCCCAAATGTCATTAGTGGTATGGAAACCTAGAGAAAATGTATTAGAGAATATAAAAGAAGAAAAGGACAAGTCTGGCTATGAGGAATCTGAAGAGTTATCTAACAATAAAAGGAAAATCGGTGTCCTTGTTCCTGAACACACTAGGATGGATATGGAAATATGATTCTATTACACTTTGTTCAGTATGTAAGACTTTAAAGGCAACATAATTGACTCACATATCACACCTTGGAATGAGACAGAAACCTAACTCAAAATATTTATTTCTTTACCCTTTATTGCACACAAATTTACAATAAAATATGAACAAAAGGCAGGCAAAGCTGAAAAGCATTCTCTCCCAGTTAACCTTGTCATGTGGGATTTCCCATATTGTGTAGGTGTGCAAATGTATATATTATTACTTAAGTAAATATCTAAGAATCAGACATCCCCTTCCACCCCACTTAATGGTAATTGGTTAGCATCTAAATCTCCCTTTATCATTTTATGCGGGTAATTAATTAACTTCTACCAAATTAATGTAATTAATTCATGTTTTTGTGTTTTTAAATACTATTAAAAAGTTTGATTTGGGTGCACCAAGAACTTTGAATAAGCCCATTGCTAATAAAGGTTGCTCACTCCTGATCTAATGGAAAAACTAATATAGATACATGTTCATCACTGTAAATTTTTCAAATACAAATCTTTAAAATTTGTATATTTAGTTTTGTGGTTTTGAAATTATCAGACTTATTTGTATTTGTCTTTCCATCATTATTAATGTTTCCATTTGAGCCATGCCCTTAATTGACTAATATATAAAAAAGCCCTCAGTCTTTTATCTTTACCTACTTAAGACTTTATAATTTTTAATTATAACATATTAGTATAAGATTATATTATGTAGATGTGTGTGTGTTTTTTTTTGTAAATTTTATATTTTCTCTATTGTAAAAGAGTGCTCTTATACACCTAGGTGCCAATTGTTAAGAACAATTTATGAAAAAATGGCATGGATAAAGGTGATATATTACAAACTGTGGTTTTTGCATCAAAGTTAATTTTTAAACGGCTTAGACTGTTAAATGATGTTACAATATTAGAGAATTGGATTACAATTGTATAATTTGTTATCCAATATTTTATAATTTGCTTAACTTAATTTTTTCTTTGATAATTTTTTTTGATAATTCGTCATTAAATATCTTTTAAAAAAGCAAATATGAGTGAGTTTTAAAGGTTTTTGAATATATATATATATTTTAGCTTCACCACACATACACATAGCGATTGCAGAGTAATCAGAAGGGAACCCTATTATCAGAACCTCTGTTCTCCCTTTCCTCCATGAAATGGATACATACATTGCGTGTTTCGTGCCCGGATCTTTGCACTCCGCGATTTATCTTCATACCAGCACGAAACGATGAAAGTAATTAAATATAATCATTCCCCAGAGTGGAAATCGAACCCTTAACAAATCACGTTTTGCAGACACACACTGTCCCACTACACTGCGATGGCCTGTAATATGTTTATAATCCAATATTAATAAATTTTAACTTTTATGGAACATATCACTTTCATCTAAGGAAGGTTTAGATAGAGCATTGAACAGGACCCCTACAGAAGCTTTAATTGGTTTTTAAAAGATTGAAACACCTAATGTAGAATAAAATATACCAGTCAAACGATAAGATATATAAAGAAATTATGCCTAAACAGATGTTGTTCAGCATGATAGTTAGTTTAGTGGAAAAGAGTCTATAAGTCACGCACCAAACAAGTTGTGGTAAGCCACTAATTGCATTAATATTGTATTTCCTTAATTAGTTTCTCTATGACTCTAGAGGATTTGGACTGGATTTTTGAATGAACAGTGTAGTACAATATTAAAAAAATATTTGAAATGTAAACAAATAGATTTCATGGAACGCCATATTGCTATTTTGAATATATATTTTGTGTCGTTGCAGCAATAGATATTTTTATGATAAAAAAAATGATGAATACATATACATATATTTACGTAAGATTAAATAAAAATAAGAAACAAATGAACTAAAATAAATTGTAATAGCAAGCGTATAAATTTCGACGCAGCCGGATATCGCACACCAAGTTGCCAGAGGCGCCCAGGTTGTTCTGCGGAAGACCACGTTAAGAAATTTTTATACGTTATCTAAATATATATCTTAAGTGTGATAACACTTTATATGCTTTATAATTGTTAAAATGAGTAAAAGTGCAAATTTGAACTTCCTTCCATGTGTGAATTTACATTATAATACCCGCATACAGAAGATATAACGCTGTCTCGACAAAATAGGTGTATGTGGACTCTCATAATATTACATATTCAAGTAGAGTAGCTTTAAATAGTTTTACAATGCAATATTATTACATAATTTGCATATAATTAATAACAAATTAGTTTCAAAAATAAATTTAAAAGAAACTATTAACAATTATTTTCTCGCTGTTCTTCAAGTTATGAAAATATTGTATCGTCATCGTCATCAAGATTTACATTGATTGATTGATAGATTAATAAATAAATGCTAATTGAAGTAAAAAAAGTCGGCGTTGAGCTCTGCCAAACAACTCGATCTCGATTTCGGGCGGAAAGTGGAGAACGGAGTGTTTTGACACTGACTATCCTGTCATTCGTAAAAACACGTGAAGCTGGAAAGAAGTATCCATATTAGATTTATTCTTATATTAATACTAAAATAAATAGATATAACTGCAAGAAATATATTACAGTAAAAAATTGAATTTGTAAAGTTAATATTATCTATAATTATATTATTTTAAACTTTATAATGCTATTTAATTTTTATTTTATAACATTTGTTTTTATAATCGTATATTAAGTAATATTGGTATTGTTTAATTTTTGTACCCTACTAACTAATAAAGTAAGACTAAGGTGAATTGTATTATGTTTTATAGTTGGCACTCTTTTTTTTTTTTTTATTGAATTGTAATTATGTTGAACTGCGAGTGAATAATGCATGTGAGAATAATAAAGAATATACATTACGTGTTATATTTTAATGGTTATATTTCTTAATTGTGACTGAACCCAGCAAGTCACTTCATCTAGTTTTCCCACATTTATCTAGATCCCGTTGATGCGTAAACAATGCGTTGCCATAGCAACGTATATGTCACTATATAATAAGCATTCAACGTATTTCTGCTTGTTGATTTCGATTACTATAAAAAGTTATAGCTTTCTGCACATTTTCTTTATAAAAAATGTAAATATGCCAAATTAAATACTTTGTTCACGTAATTTTCGTAAAGAGGGACTCTAGTTTCTCCTTCACTTATTAAAATAATAATAATATTTAAGTGGGAAGTGCTATGGTATTTTGATGAATGACTGAACATCTAAATTTTAATAAAAAAAAAATCTCTTTGGTTTGAACTCAACATAGCCTATGGGATCGCGTACAATTAATTTGATTTTTGGCGCCAAAAGTTGGACTTAGTGTGTGCACTAGTACAGATGAGTCCTTAAGTGCACTGTGTGTACTGTACGCTGTTATCGGTCTGTTAGTAAGCTGTAAGCTGGTGCTTTCGAGTGCTTCTTATATGTGCACTTGTACTTTCCAATACCTACTGCTGGTGCGTACTTAATATTCTGCACTTGTTAAAAAAAAAACTTCTGTTAGAACGTTTTTCATTAAAAGCCCACTGTTTGACAAAAAAATCGTTACAAATCCATACTTGAGTAATTTAAGCCTTGCATATTTTTTTTTAACAATGTAGGACTGATGTTGTGTTTTGTACATTTCGTTTATGGTAGCGGTGTCCCAAACACGTTGGTAGCATTTTTTTGTTATACACGAATTGTTGTAACGATAAGGTTTCTTTTGGTTCTTATCATTGGGGATAGGGTAAGTGTACCTATTAAAGGACCACGGTGTTCAGGAAACTTCTCTGTAACTATACTAAGTTTCGTTACCGTAGCTCTCTCTAACAGTCTATAAGGAGATTGATAGATTGAGGCGTTTGAAGTGTTATTGATAAAAGGTTTGAAAATTTAAATGAAAACTAATGTGTACAACAAAAATATTGTTTTATCAAAGTATGCACGCACCATATGCCCGTATATAATTGACAATAATATCCAAAAATAAATTGTTGGACCAGTAAATTAAATATATTATTTGGTAGAGGTATTTATGTAGGGTGACGTTTGATATAGAGGCGTCTAATCATAGAGTTGGTTGTGGTTTCGATAACCAACGAGTTTAAAGAGATCTATAAAAAAAATATGTAGGTACGTTGTATTGGTTCAATAAAAACAAATCCATAGTAGAGATGTATGACACTTTTATTAATTTTATTACAAAATTTAATAATATCAATATATATTTATTAATAACAACTTTTAAAAATCGTAACAATTCTAAAATATAAATATTATTTAATCAATAAATACTAATTCTGAATCGTATTGTATATTGGTCCATATATTTCTGGAGTACCTACATTATAATATCTAGTTATCTACATTCAACATTACAGTCTTAATGTAATAATATATTTTTATATTTTAAAATGGCAATCTGAAATTAATTTTATTTTATACTAAATATCATTTAAATTGAAAAAGACATATTTAGAAAACGTATAAAAATTTGAACGCAGCAGGATTTGAACCCGCGCCTCTTGAAAACCGTTCAAGCGCTCTGACCGCTAAGCCATGCGTCCCACCTCCAGCTACGTTGAAATTCTTATACGCTTATTACAACTTATATTTGTTGTTAGCATCTCTGTAGAGAGATTTTTACAAATTTCTGCTTGAACGGTTTTCAAGAGGCGCGGGTTCAAAGCCTGCTGCGTTCAAATTTTTATACGTTTTCTAAATATGTCTTTTTCAATTTCCTTAGTGTGGGAATAACACTTAAATCATTTAAATTGTTTCTATATAACATGCATACAATTTTGTAAGATTATTGCTATCTCGATGGTATTTCGTTAACTCTTATGGTATGTACTATAGTACATACCGTAGCGCAATTGAAACATACCGTCCCTTTCATTGTCATTTTCACGAACTTTACAGTAGACAGAAACAACTGTTTTGTTTATTTAAAATAAACTAGGTTTTATATGTTGTAACTGGACACGTCAAATCAATATACGACACGTACAAGCTAGTTTATTTTATATAAACAGTTTTCTCAGTCGCCTTTAAAGTTGGTAAAAATGACATGCAGAGCTGGGTGTTCGCCTTGCTAAGGGACGATATGGGAGCCTGGTAGAGGGTGGTTGATACACATTATTGAGCACGGTATTAAGCCGCGTACAAATAGAAATGCGAAAAATAATCTATTGTGCAATAACAAAAAAATACGATTTAATTGTTTTTTAATGCCAACAACATATACATATATTTTTTTGTTACATATTGCCAGTTTAAAATATTCTTTTGTTAATAAATATTAAAACTTATTTGTACATTAACACATTTTCGACCGCAATTTTATTTAATTTTAATTTACACGATATTTACAATCAGTCCATATACAACACAACGTAACGTCTTTTGAGACCCATTAAAATTAAATTATATTAAAAATATACTGTTTATTTGTATCATATTTAATTAAAAGTAATCGATTCGGATTTCTTCATCGGCAATTCTTAACACAATTTATGTAATCGATAAAATAAATTTTCCTTTTGATATTTATTCGAGATATTAGGTATATTGATAGGTATATTGATTTTAAAGTGAATATGTAATATAAAAATGTAAGAAAAATAAATTCTTAGTTACTATGTTTACATAGTAATTTTAATCAATTTTACCTTAAAAACTTCGACTTGTGATTAATCTATTAAATAGTTTATTTGAGGACACGTATGGCTGAAGGTGATTTGTCGCATTTTTTATTTTCGCAGTTCTATGCATAAATAAAAATTTTCAAACAGTGTACTTATATAAATATAATTATAAACCTTAAAAGCAGGGGCAAAGCGTGAATTTTGGGGGCCCTGTGCTAATTATTATTTTGGAGGACTGCTTAATTAGTCAAACAATTGAATTTATAAAAACTGTTATTTAAAAACTGTTTGTGATTGTCAATGAGTATACATCAACGAGTATTTTATAATAAATGACCACAAACATTACCCTGCAACAAGCGTAAAGTCTTGGAAAATTATTGACTTGGCAAATATAGGGCGTTTTCCAATATATAGATATATTCTAATGAATTAATTATTCTACTGGCAAAGTCGAGATTGGGCCCCCGAAAATTCATTTAAAAATCCATATGTAGGTTTGGCTAAGAAATATTCTTATTATAATTTTATAACCTTTAAAAGTTTTTGATTCAAATGTTCTTTGTGAAATGGAAGTCATCAATTCAGTGCCTTTCGGGGAAAATAGGAGAAATATGCTCATTAAAATTAATCTCATATTATAACAGAAATTCAGAACAGTCTTAAAATTTTCATTCTTGAAATTCAAATTCACGACTTACCTTACATGTCTTCGATCGAGATTCGTCACTTGATATTTTAAAAGAAAAATTACTTTTACTTTTGAAATATAATATTATCAGATGATATAATAGATAAATTGTTTTAGTAAAAATTAATGTAAAAGTTGCTTGTTGTTTTTTATCAATCACTGGTTTCGTAACAAGAATGGAAACATATTTTAAATTTATTTATAATCGTTAATTATAATATTTTTAATATAATATCGATCGATCATATAAAATTGATGAATAAATGAGAAATCGATTTATAACGTTTAGAATACTGAGATTATTCATTAAGGGCAAGGTTTCTCAAAGTAGGGTACCACCTAGGGGTACGCCATTAATACTTTTTTTATTATATATACTGTTAAACATATTATGAATGTATATAGAGCTTTTCTGTATTATTTTTTTAAATAAAATGCCGATCAATAACCAGTTAAAGGGTTCGGTGTGATCAAAAGGCTAATCGGGGTAACGTAGAACAATAAGTTTAAGGCTTAGTGAATTAAATTTCGGTATGGACTATAATTTAATAATCATCTTTAGTTTGCAAAATTATTATTGGAAAACAATCCTCAACTCGAGGAATACTATATTTATATAACATTTCTAAATTAGTTAGTTACTGAAAAATATATTTTTTTAGAAAGAGTATAAAAATTTGAACGCAGCGGGGTGCTGGACGTTTTCCACGAGGCGCAAGTTCTTTCTAAAAAATATATTTTTCAATTTCCTAACAATCTAATAATCATTTATCGTATATTTGTCTATAGTATTACATCATTATTCAATACATATTAACTTTGACAGTAGCGGTGTCTAGATCTCGTTTCATATTTTCTAGCTGTTTAATGTCTTGGCCTGATGTCTCGCACTTCTGTACAACGAGCGAGTGGTAGAAATGTATTGCGAACGCCACAAACACTATTAATACTGGAAACAAAAAAAAGTGGATTATTAATAATACATTTGGCAAAGTCAAGATACAAGAAGACAAGCGATGGTTGAGGTGCGGGTTTGATGACTGGGGGGACTATTGGGGGAAAACTTTATCTTCAGCTACACGTTTGTCTACCCAGGCTGAGAACCTATTGTCAAGACACTCGGTTGTCCACTTTCCACCCTGAAATCTGAAATATTGCGTGTTGAGTCGTCACGCTTTGTCTTGCCACCAGAGCGGAGAAATATATCATTTAAATATGATCAATCATAAAATATTTTACGTCTATAACAATATATACAAAGTATGGAAAGAAAATGGAAGACGTGTCTTACAATAAGGTTTTCTCTAGTTATGCCGGAGAAAAGAACAAATACGTTGTGATAAAAAACATAATAGTCCCACTGGATCTGTCACATGAACTTTTCATATTAATAGTCACGGGTTCTAAATATATCGCAACGAATGGAAGTATCAAAATTTTCTGGTTTCTAAACTGTTTAAATCAAAATATCATAATTTATACAATATATTATATTTATATAACTCTATATGAGTGCTTACCTGGTATAACAATAACGGTAGCTGCGGTGGCGGCAGCGAACGAGTAGTCCCAAAATTTCACCCAGCAAAGAATTGCTATTTCTACGAGGAACAGAAATAAACCTGAAAAAAAATACACACGCAATTAGAAAATATTATAAATAATGATTTTTTTTTAACTATTATTATTTATTTTTCATCATCACGTTTATTCCCGTACGCTAGAGAACCTACTATCAATACACTCCGTTCTCTACTTTCCGAATTCCAGGCATTACATGTTTAGTGGTGGAATTAAACACCGTGCTTTGTAAAGAGCTTGACCCAAAGCTCAAAAATATATAGAATGTAACGAGTCGCCAGAGTGGGATCGAATCTACAGTCAGTCTCGAATGACTGTGAAAGTCAGACGTTGTCTCACTGCGCCAGACGGCCTTTTCACATTTTTTCTAATCTTTTTATAATATATAATAGACGAGGCTGGAAAATAAAAAAGCATACGTTTTTTTCATTCTAATGAAGGATGCAAGAGACTAATTTATATACAACCAAAGTAGTTCTCTGACTACCTATATGGCATTTGTATGTAAAAAACATTACATCGTGCTTACATAGTAACTTTCTCCTAAATTCTCCTAGAGATTTCACTTTATTTTTTGTAATTTAGCTTAGGTAAACAAGTTTGTTTCACGTAATGGTTACTCTAAAGTTTTTCGAGTTACGACATCTTTGATGTAAACTGACTATAAAAAATATTGATAATAATAGAAAAGCCTCGACCAACATATCAAGAAGTTATTGCTTAACCGGATGCAGAAGGCATTATCAATTGCTTGACACAGTGCATATTTATAATGGGGATCCTCACACTGGAGCCCTAGCCACCAGTTGTCAAGCCAGTTGGAAGACCAATTCTCAATTACTTCTAAATGTGTTTTTTAATTAATATTTAAAACTGTAAGATAAGTAAAAATTGTAAGCAATAATAGTAAAGCAGCTTCACGGTTTTTACCGCATAGCACAAAACCTAGTGTTGCCCCACTGCGGTTTCTACTTTCCACCGGAATCAGATACGTGGCGTGTTGAGTGGCGGACTCAACTCAACTCAACGCCGCGCTTTGTCTTTTCATCTGATTAAAGGAATGAAAATAATTTAAATACATTCCACCGAATTGCACCTCCAACCATCGCATATACAGTTAGATGCTGTCACACTGCACCGCGATTGCCTATAATACAATAGTAAAGAAATTATTATTGTTTTTTTTTTTATATTTTCAAATACTTTTCATATAACATTCCCTTTTTAATATCCACTCAATGATAGACAGAGATAGAACGAGTGTCGAAATCTAAAGCTAGTTGTCTATGTAACCGGGTAGGAAAAACTAAATTATTTTCAAATTAAACTGTCCCATGGGGTTTGGTATTCACCAAATTCAGTCTGGCATTATTAATTACTAATCATATGATGGTATGCAGTTAATACATTTAAAAAATTTACTTCTGTCTTATATTCTTATAATTATTGTCAATTGAATTATCTAAGACGCGACAGTTTGTCTTGTAGTAACAAAAACCAGTACCTACTTTCATAATAAATCATGATTATGAAGAAATGTAATTGGCTCGTTAAAACATGCTTAATCATAATTACTTGCCTTCGAACAAGAAGAAATCGGTTTTTATTGTCGCAGTCGTTTTTGCTTTTTATTATTATTTGTGGTGAATTTAGCTTATTGAAAGATTTATTTTTGTTTTACATTTATTTTCTCATCTTTTTTATATATATATATTAGGTAGTGCCTACTTATGAACGATCGAATATTTTTCAACTATTATTCTCACGCTTAGGATATAACTGATATTTATTACGTCTTTTGTTAGGCCGAACAAAATTCGTTATAAAATGCAAAAAATAGATTTATAAATTTAGAACTCGGCTTAGATTAGCGCGTTAAAAAAATAATTATATACAATCGTTTCAGCACGATATTTGACTGAGATATAAATCAGGATAGGTAATTAGGTAACTAGGTTGAGATTGTTTTATGTTTTTTTTTTAATTTTTTGGGATGACGTGTAAATGTATAAGTTCAAATTATTTACAGAAGTGAAATATGGACACGCCTTAGTAATTTAAGTGTTACGTCAATACGAATACAGATAGCAACATTGATATATTATGTTTTTTTTAAATAAAGTCAGATTTTATAAATAATAAAAAAAATTGCCAGGCAAATCATATATAAATATATCTCGATGAATAAATAATTATATATACAAGTACATTTATAAGTTTCTACAATCTACTAACGATGAAGAAATTCCACCCACGTCTGCTATTTAGCAGACTGTTGCCTCAATGACGTTAAATCCTTCTTTTTTTTTTTTTTAAATACATTTCATGAAGCGTCTTCAATTTATGAATGATTTATGACCTTTTCGTCCATCCGAGGCTACGCATGTTGAATATTCCGAACTCCAACACCACAATTTGTCTGACAAGACTGAGGAAATGAGACATAATAGATAGAATAGAATAGATATATATTCCTAATATTTCCAGATTTGGATTTGAACCCACAATTGATTAGTTTAGGATCACAGTACAGCCTCGTTGATATATAATAAACACGTTGCCTTACCCAGCTTGCATATTATTTTATTCTAGAGTGAAATATTTATTTTATTAATTTGATTGTATTATTTGGAAAAAACTACTACTACATATAATGTTTTGCTAAATTCTATATCAGTCCGTTCACATCACTTTTATAAAAAAGGAGTCAAACATTTTTCCTTCATAAATCCATACTACTATAATATCATAAATTCAAAAGCAATTTTGTCTGTCTGTGACGTCATCACGGCCAAACCGCTGAACCGATTGTGATGAATTTTTATATGTGCTTACTTTTACTACTACTACGTTTTCTCGTATTTTTTCTAGTTTTTCCAAGAATTTCATTATTTTACGTGAAGGTCGTCGAAAATACGAAACAGATACAGTTTAAGCGAGCGAAGCCGCTAGCGAATTGCTAGTATTTATATAGTTTAGGTACTTACCTAATACAGTACTAAATGCCCATGCCAATTCAATAAATCCTCTCATTCTTTCATGAGGAGAATCTCTCAAGGCATATGCTGGGTT
Source organism: Podotricha telesiphe (assembly GCA_038994665.1). Classification (NCBI taxonomy): domain Eukaryota; kingdom Metazoa; phylum Arthropoda; class Insecta; order Lepidoptera; family Nymphalidae; genus Podotricha; species Podotricha telesiphe. The sequence continues at coordinate 133,268 of JAOYRR010000355.1, forward strand.
GCCAGGGATATCCATTTTGCTTACAGCATCGATGTTGGGCAGCAAGTAGGTGGATATCATGAGGGCGAATATGTGTACGGCGACTAGCACTGTAGTGCATACTGCGAACATTACGAAGAGCCATTCCGGCACGTTTGTTGGTTCGTTGATCTGGAGTTCCACCATTGCTACCATCGCGAAACCTGTGGATTATTTATAAATATCATTAGATAAATGCACTTTAATATATTTCAAAATATTATTTCCATATTTCAAATAACGAATATATTTAAAAAAAATTTAAACGCTACAAACTTTTAACCTGCGCCGTATGAGACCTCGTAAGCAGTCTAGCTATTTAAGCTATACGTTAATTACTAGACGTTAGTGATGAAAATATGTTTGATATAAAAATTAACACTATTTTTTAGTAGATATCTCCACCAATGCCGTCTGGTAACATGGTCTTTAAATTCGAATTTAAAAACCATAATTATGAAGACATTGCTCGAAAAATGACAACACTAGGCTTTATTATTTTTAGAAATCGTATGAGAATTGGTATTCGTATGGCTTAGTGATCAAAGCGCTTGAACGCTTGATTCCAAGAGGAACTGGTTCGAGTCCCACTACGTTCAATTTTGTATATGTTTTCTAAAAATGTTTATCAAATAATAATTGTGCGAATAACTCTTTAAAAATATTAAAAACCCTTTACAATGCACAATTAACTATCACAGTCAATCAATGAAACTGCGAAACGATAGTGTCTTTCAATATTGTACTAAATTAGTAATTTAATCAAATGAGATACGTAAATTATTTTACCTAAAAAGCCTTCAAGCCTTTTAGACTTCTAGCTTATTATCTAGATTTACCTACAAATTTAGTATTCCCTTTGGTTTCTTAGTAATTAAAATAAATAAATAATAAAATTAAAATAAGTATAAGTTAAACATAAAATGTAGTATGAAAACAAAGTCACCCTCCGCCTCTGTCTGTTTATGTCTTCGCTTCATTCTTTTAAATCACCCAACTAATTTTGACGTATTCATATTCACATGCAAATATTTTCACTGTTATTTAAAAAAAATATTCTCAAAGGCTTATTTATTATACAGAAAATATTGTAATGAAGCCGTCTTAAAACATTTTCCATTTGCGATTACATTGCAAGAGCTGAAAGCTAAACCGGAAACATCAACATAATAAGATACGGAAATGTATAGCGTAAAACCGTCCGCGATAGGATATATCTATATTTTTTTTAACATTTTTTAAAGTGTTATTCCCACACTAAGGAAATTGAAAATTCCCACACTAAGGATTTGAACCCTCGTCTCTTGAACGGTTTTCAAGAGGCGCAGGTTCAAATCACGCTGCGTTCAATATTTTATACGTTTTCTAAATAAGCATATGTATATATCTATCTCCTAAGTTTGAACACAGTTGTACCATTTGTATCTCTAAATAATTTTAGATATTACTTTATTTGCAAAAGTTAATTTTTCCTGATCATTATTCCATACCATTCCATCATCTATCCATATATCGAAATAAATATATTAGTTAAAATCTATATAATTCGATAAAATAAAAAAAAATTAGCACTCTGATTTAGGCGAGAACGTGGACCAGCGAAAATGCGAAATGGCTAAAGTCGTTTAATTCACGCCGGCGAGGCGAGCAGGCCGCTAGTCCATACTAATATTTTAAAGGTCAAGTTTTTAACTTTGTTTGTTTGTAGGGGAATAGTCTTCGTAAATACTGATCGGATCATGAAAATTCTCTCACTAATAGAAAGCTACACTATTCGAAAGTGACATAGGCTATATTTTATTTGCTGATGCACTTTATTTTTTTTATTTACGAAGCCTCGAGTCCCGCAGACCATTAATATAGATAAAATATAATAAAAAATTTATAATAAATTATAAAATAAAAATAACCATATAAGTAATATATTTCATAGCTATTTCAACAGAACAATAAACAATCGAGTCTAACAATAAGCTTAATAGTGATGCAACAATGTCTTTAGTTATCGCTGTATTATATGTGTAAGTAGTTGGTTTCCAAGATTGAAGCAATTCAGCATAAAGCATAGATTCGCAAAGATAAAATTGTAAATTATTGAAAATCAAAACAAGAAATAAATACAACACCATTAAAACCTGCGCCTATGTGAAAGAAAAAAGCTTTATCTATAACTGAGTCCATCGTGGCGCAATGTGAGTGTCAGACTGTTTACGCAATTGGTTGTGGGTTCGATTCCCCCTCGGAGTAATTATGTTTATATTATTTTAATTTTTCCGCTCTGGTGACAAGACAAAACGCACTGTTGAGTTCCGCCGCCTTAACACGCAATGTCTCTGATTCAGGCGGGAAGTGGAGAATGGACGCCCCGTTCCGATTGACACCAGGTTCTCTCTAACCTTGATCTTGACCTTGCTAAGTGGGGAAAGGTTTGAAGCTATCTATCAAAAGATCAATAATAGTAAGAAAGTTTTCTTAAGCTATTTTGATCCACTTGCTGATGATATATGCAATGATAGTATAAAAATATAATATGAAACTGGTGTTCTTACCAAGACGACCAGAATAAGAAGAAAATAAATTTAAGTATATATTTTTTTGTGATTTTATTTTATAAGCAAAAATTTCGTTTTAAGGATGTCTGGCATAGCTTTCACGTCGTCTTTTGACAACGATAACGGATAAACTTACACAATGGATTAAATTTACCTGATAGCAGTTCGGAGGTGGTAGCGGTAGCTTTGAGCTTCGCTCGCGACATGTGCAGTCTTCTCCACGAAAGTCCGTTGGGTGAGGAAGGTGACGCGAGCTCTTCGTGCCACGCATTCGCCGGCATTGCGAGCGCTACTTCACTTACACTCTACAACAGAAGCGCTTTTGTTAGAGTAGAACCTCAACAAATTAAACTTGGAAGATTCGTTTTTGAATTAAGTGTACTAGCCGTTGCCTAATTAGATGTAACTTAGTAAAATGAAAACAATATTAAAATGCAATAAATAGTCAGAACAAATTACTTACAAACAGCTTGAAACTTTTAACACTAGAACTACTGACGATTGACGTACTTCTACCGGAGGGGTCAAAAGTACTTGTTTCTTAAATTACAAAGAGACATATAAGAAAAGACAGCATTTTTTACTTTTTTATATATTTTGTAATTTTATGAACAAAACTTGAATAATAGTAATATATAATAGCAGTATTTTTTTTAAGACAATAAGTTTTAGATTATTTACTAAATATATTTCAATGATCTGTCTTTGCGTATATCTACAACCTACCTGTCATATAAGAACAGCATAAGTGTTTAATTTAAAATAAAAAAAAGATATTTACTAACACACTAAAATGGTAAAAGGAAATGGGATTTGTTAAAACGAATAGAGAAATGCTAAGACAAAGGTGAATATCGACACTCACCCGTATAGACTGGCTGCATTGGCAAGGGCTCTGCAAATACCCTGGACTTAATAATACCGTAGTCGCTCCAGATCTATTGGAAACCATGCCTGTAGGAGTTACACTACCGTTAGGCGTGCAACCTCCCTTTAAGCAGTCGTACTCCAAACTGTGTGGAGGCGTCACTGATATAGTTGGACTATCTGTTGTCACCTTAGCCCTGTAATAAGTGTACTTTTTATAAAAAAATATTAAGCAATTAATTGCTCACTTAAGTGGGCGCAGTGGAACAGTGGCTATACAATTATTTTCATTTCACCTCTCTGGTAACACGAAGCATTGGATTTCCTCCGCTCAACACGCAATGTCTCGAATTCGACAAGTGAATAAAAGTGTTAGCTAAGTTAGATAGTTCTCAATGCCTACTAATAATAATTTAGGTAAACACATTTACTAATGGTTAAAAAACAACAAGGTTGTTTAAGACTTGAATTAAATAACCCTAACACACATCAAAAATATTAATCGTTCTCTGACAAAGGTACGCACGCGCATTAAAAAATGTAACATTACAAATTGCAATGAACTTTATAGTAACATACCATTTCATATAAGAAGAATATAAGTACATTTTGAAATGAAACTATTTTAACCCGATTAATTTTGGTATTCGAAAATACATTTTTAGAACGCTGAACTCTAAAAATGTATTTTCGAATACCAAAATTATACGCGGTTAATCTGGTTAAAATAGTTTCATTTCAAAATGTGTAATAATTGCGAAAATCAAAGAACTTATTATATAAGTACATACTATGTAACTAATGTAATGCAAGCACAATATGATGTATCTGTGTAATTAGTATATGGTAGTATTAAAACGCATATGACCTTGTAGTTCTATAATCATTTATAAATTGAGCTTAACTAAATTACTTTTATCCCGTATAGCACGGTAGTCCGAAAGTGTCCAAGGTCCTAGAGTTCTAGGGTCAAGACAATCCGTTATCAACTGTTTGATCAATTCAAGACATTGCGTGTTGAGTTGCGGAACTCAACGCCGCGCTTCGTCTCCTCACAGCGGGAAAGATGAGGATATTTTTGATGATATGGTAATTTCATCGCGTCCCATTCGAACCTACTTGAACCCATCGCCACATAATTACATAATACTTAACAAGCAACGAGAGTACTAGTTAAATAAATCACGCGTTATTCTAGAAATGTGTAAATTTGTTAAGAATAATAATTCTTAATAAGTTCTTTGATTTTCACTATTATTACACATTTTGAAATGAAACTATTTTAACCGGATTAATCGCGTATAACTTTGTCTGTCATTTGATACAATTATTATCTCAAACTACCGCCAACGATTGCTTAGTTGCCTCGCGTACTGCCCTGGATTCTTGCAAAATGAGCTCATTAAGACAAATGCCACCTCAGTCTACCTGTGACCACGGACTACTGTAAAGTGTTTGAAACGTCGGGTTCTAAAATGTATTTTCGAATACTAATATTATATGCGATTAATTCGGTTAAAATAGATTCATTTCAAAATGTATAATCATTCTTTTTCTTTGACTTTGCGTTAAAATAAGAAACATGATTTTTTTTTAAATTATTTATATCTTAAAAATGTATTATAAAAAAGTATTATATTTGTTATGTGCAACACAAAAAAATGTCGGACAAGACGCTGAAGCGGTGTCATTTAACAAATCGCTTCTTTGCGACGACAACGAGACATCTCAAAATCGTTTCCACTTATTACTTGATATTTAAAACTACGGTACTTCTATAAAAAAAAGCGGTAATTGTGACGGGAATGATTGAAATATATTGTATTTTTGTAGAAAACGAAACCCAAGACCGCGGCCTCGAATGTCAGGCAAAATAAAAAAAAAAAAAGCTATTTTAACACGTTGTCATCGCCTTCAGCGAAATTACTTTTTTTATGATAATATAAATAACGCCTGCTTACCAACTATAGTAGTAAATTATAAATAATAGTGGCACTGAGAAATATTTACATCTCGTTCTGTATATTTACTTATGTTTTGCGGGAAATGACTTATCATACTTTAAGATAAATAAGTTTGTAATTATATCATACATATGGGTATATGTACATGTCAAGTGCTCGTGCAACTATTAAATATTGTGTTCACAGTTTAACTGTTTGTCTGTACTCGGTTATGATCGAAAAAGGAGGCTGGAAATTTGTGGCTCATGGATCAACATTTACTGTTGGCTTTATAAAAAAAAATATGTTTTCATAACTAATCAAAGTCAGTTTTTTTATAAATGTCATAATTTAACACACTATAAATTCAGCATTTACCGTATATTCGGATACAGGAGTTTATTATAATAAAAAATCGAGTTTTCTTTTGATCTTTCTAAAAGGTTCCTATTCATTCAACGTTTGAACCCATAATAACTTGAACTAAAAATAATTATAATTAAAATAAAAATAATTACTTGGAGTAAAAAGACTATACAAATTGACCTACTTGGTTTGGCTCCCACAGTCATAGCTAGGCGGTTTTCCTAAACACTGATAAGATTCACACACTCCCAAGCTCTTGGGTCTGTAATCTTTAAGTTTGTAAGGCCTGTGCCTTTCGTATAAATGGTCGCTTGTATTGAAACGTTGTAGAGACCGTGGTCTGGACTTCCCGCTCGGTGGAGTTTGTGTGCATTGATCTGTCCGGCTTGCTTCTTCTACACTTGTTACGAAGCTAGCTTCGGATACCTGTAATTAATAGAAATACTAAATAATTTGTTTATAGATATAAAAAAAAGGAAATCTGATATAATATATCTATAATTATAAAATAAGTTATCCTGATTCACTGACTGACTGACTCATATCGACAAGCATGAACTATTGTTGTTAGACCCATCATCCACCATCACCATCATCAGTAGGGTTATTTTGTGGTGATGACACCCACAAACCGAGTTTTAGAAATTCATCCCGTAAAGGGGTGAAATGGGGGTTGCAAATTAGTACAAAGGCTCGTCATTTTTGATACTAAAAAAACATGACTGATTATGATTTTGGACTAATGCTTGAAAATCACATTTCTTTACAGTTTAATCAACTGATAACGATCAATTGATAACATATTCTTGCAGATGACATCATAAATAAGTAACCATAATAAAAAATCTAATTCTAAGAAGATATGTCTGTCTATTGTAAGATAGTTCTTAACAAAAAATAAGGTCTTGGGTGATACCTCGAGAATATTATTAAAAAAACTATGCGTAAAAACTCTGATACAGGCTATACTTTGTAAGCTCTTATACAGATATTTTTTTTCGTTCGTTTGACATTACAAAAACAACTCTGAAGTGATCTAAAAACTTTGTAGCAAACATTTTTAGGTCAAAATTTATTATATTCATATTAGATTGCGATTTTCTCTGAATGAACAAAGTACACTGTCTACTTTAGTAGTACTCGTATTGCTATCTTCTTAATCAAAATTACAGTTTGAATTTACTGAGTGAAAATTCCGAAGCGTACACTTTTCCTTATAAGACCATGAGACCCTCTTTATATATCTGTATTAAATATTTGCATGCAATCAGACATCACAATTATTTCACCTGCTATCTCGACTGCTTGATTTTATACAATATTTTATTAACTTGCAATATACAAATTTTGTTTTGGTCAATTTTTGCAACTGAATTTTAAAGTAGTTATATTTAATTTTGCATGTACCTTTAATTTAGATGAAAATACATGGTTAGCTTAGTTATTTCGTTTAAAACCAACAAACGGCCCAAGATAGCGGGCTAGTATTTTTTTTACTGTCATGATGTGAGTATTAAATGAAAGGTCTTGCTGAGAGGAATATGATAATAAAAAAATTACTTTAGTTCCTAATTCAATATGGCGGACCATCCAAGATGGTGGACCAGTTATGCTTGAGCACTCTCATAAAATGGATGGAAATTTCCTTCTTGATATTTTATTTTTAAATATTTTATATATATTTTAAGTATTTTTTTACTATAAGTACTTCTATTATAATATATAGTTTTACGATCTTTTTTTTGCTTAGAGAACCTTTATATGAAAACTAACTATTAAGAAAACAAAGATTTTTTCCAATTATATACTTAACGGCAAGGACATATTTATATTTGACAATTATCTTCTGATATAGTATAGTCGGCTTGAGATTAATTAGATGCGATGGTTATCTATTCAAATGTCAGTCTGTGCCTTTCATTTAAAAAACGAGTAGCCCTGTGGGCGCGTAAAATACGCGTTGCCTTAGACGCATGCTAGCCGTATGCAATATGTGTAGCAATATGTAAACCTGAATGAATATTATATTAAACATTTTAATCGCTGACAATTATAGTTTATCTACACATTTATTTAATTTAAAATAGTTTGCACAATTTCTTATCTTTGCAAATGACATTGAAATCAATTGAGGATAATTGAATATGCTATATAATAAGCTAATCGATAATTGTTTTAAAAAAAAAATTTAATAGGTGCAATCTAAAAAGTCTATAGCGATCACGATACCTAAGACCAAGCGCGGCGTTGATTTCTTCCACTCAACATGCAATGTCTCGTATTCAAGTCTCGGCGGATAATAGAGAATGGAGTGTCTTGTCAATAAGTTCTCTCTGACTACCCTGCTATGCAGGAAAGTGGGGAGCTGGAGATAAAAATCCTACTCATGGTTAGTTTCAAACAATATTCTTTCATACTTTACATAATCGAAATTGTGACGCGAGACTAAATGTGATATGCTGATGTGGATGGTATTCTACCGGCCTAGACCATTCTACCGGCCTAGACCAAGCAAGTATTAGTAGATAGTATTAGTTTTTGTCTAAAATTACATCATGAAAGGTACACAGTTTGTCATATTTCATAACTTACGGAATGATTTATAATTTTGGACATTTTTCATGTATTTTTCTGCTTCTTAGTATATAAACTCGTAAGTGTCTTTTACTAGAGAGAGGGCCGAGGGACAGATAATAAAAATGGCTATTGCTATTATATAGTAGTAAATTTATTATTAAATTACTTTCACTTATATGATACTAATTTAATTAATCAATAATCTAAATAATCAGTCCACATAAGAGAGTGAAAAATTAATTAATTCATTTATATTACCTAAGTTTTATTAAAATGATTCATCCTCAAGCAGTTCTTTATACGCTACATATGGATATATAATTTTTAACTTCTTTATATAATGCATCATAATTCATATATACACACTACACTGCATAATGTTATGTATATTGAGTTTTAAATGATGCGGTAAATCGACATTGTCATAGACGGACGTCAGCAGATGCAGTTTACACGTAAGGTGTTCAAGTCAGTTTATTTTGGTATAGTTGAAAGATTAAATTGAATGCACTTGTATACAAGTCTTTAGAGTCTGAAGACAGAATGCAAGCTTGTCATTTCTTAATGAAATCTGCTTTAATATAAGCTACATTTAGACGCACTTTACTTTTTGATCATATTTTTTTTGCTAATACATTGTTAATGAATTCTAGGGTGTAAAGCAGTTATATATTCTGTTTATTTATTCAGACTAAGTATAATAATTAATTAAGTATAATAGGTATAAGAAAGCTCTAATTCGGTACTGAGCTGAGAACAGTTTTTTTTTATATTTTTTAACATTTTTTTAAGTGTTAATCGCACTTTTATTAGGAAATTGAAAACGAAAGCATGGCTTAAGCGGTCAGAGCCCTTGAACGGTTTTCAAGAGACGCGGGTTCAAATCCCGCTGCGTTCAAATTTCTATACGTTTTCTAAAGATATTTTTTTATTTTACAACATTTGCATTTATATTAAGTGCGTCTAAATCAAGCTATTACAATAACTATATAGAACGAAGAAATACATTTCAATACTTTATACATTACATTAGGAAGGATGAGAGGAAAATAATTAATAAATCACAAATGATCAGGAAATACTATAGCAATTACAAAAATACAAAGATACACCAATTAAAAAAAAGGACACGCTGCATTAAAATTAATAATCTCTTTGGCTATATTTCATCACGGCTTTGAATTTAAATATAGGATCGATCTAACGTCAGTGGCAAGGTAATGGTTAAAGCAATCAGCGAAATTATTGTCTTACATACTGTACTCGTGGGCAATGCTTGTCACGCCTCGATACACTCAGTTGCTCTTTATTACATCTGTAATTTAGTCTTAACTCTAAATATTTGGTGACAATGAAAATAACATTATGTGTTTATGTTCAATTATTTAACAATTTTTGGTAAATTTTCGTCATTTGTCCACGAATCATGTGAAAAAAATAGTGGCTTTTACAAAGTGTTTTGAAATTTAAATGACATCGTTATAAACTACTATAAATTATAAATATTGAATAGAATTAAGTAGGTACTTCATAAGAGAATTAGATGTATTAATGGATTTCTTTTTAATCCAACTGTTTTTTAAAGATTCACATTCTCCTATACAAAGTAGGTAAAAAGAACCTAGTCTTAAGACACTCGGTTCATCAAATCATGTCTTTTGACTTAACTAAAAATGTTTGACAGATTACAAATAAATATATTACCTATATTAAATTAGAATAATGCGTTGCGTCTTATTAAACGGGACGACGGATCGTATGAAACTTGAAAGAATTGTATGAAAAAAATCAAAATACTCGTGGTGATATTAAACAGTTACTGTAGTTAGAAATACTATTTAACAAAATTATAGACAAATATATGTAGGTACTTAATTGCATGAGTATTTTAATTTAAGAGGTTATTATTCGAAATAAAATATGTGTAATAATGTATTCCTAATGTATAATGTCTATTAAAGTTGAATAAAATGGAATTTAAATTAGAAAGGTGTTTTTTTGCTATAACTAAAAAAACAATGTTTTTAAAATTATAGCTCTAATGAATAGTCAACCTTCTTTAATATTTGTCAATCTTACTAGCAACAAACATTTCTTATCTTACTAGTAAAAAGTAAATACTTTATTAGAAACCTAAAGCCTACTACTACAACTCTATTCTTCAGTATTCTTTTACAATCTTTGTAGAGTAGCATTGTTTACTTATTTCAATACCACGCATGTGATACGGTGTATTTTATTTTATCCTAGAAGTGTATAATCTTCGAAACGCATTAATTTAATAATAATTAATAGTATTACTCAATTTTGTAGATTACCTGTTAATATTAATGGATAGGATAGCAGGCTCTAGGTAGACAGCATGAAATTTACTTTTTAACGCTTTTAATTTTTTAAATCCATTGATTTAATTTAAAAACATTACAGATAATAAATAGTGCATTTCTTAATCAAACAATAAAACAAAGTACTAAAGGATATACTTAAATGAGTTACAGGCATAATTAAATTTAATTTAGAACAAGATTAATGCCATAAGTTTATGTGTCAAGAGATAAAAAATATAAAAGTGTGCAGTAGTACTAGTTACTAGTTACACTAATTTCCTAATTTCCAGTATTCTCATAAATTAGTTAGATAAACTTAAAAAAAACTTACAAACCTTTTTCATGATAGTTAATGTATCACTATTAGTCATAAAGCATAAATAAAATAATGGGTTTTAATCAATAAAACTAAATTTTTTTTTTTTTTTTTTTTTTTTTTTTTTTTTTTTTTTTTTTTTTTTTTTTTTTTTTTTTTTTTTTTTTTTTTTTTTTTTTTTTTTTTTTTTTTTTTTTTTTTTTTTTTTTTTTTTTTTTTTTTTTTTTTTTTTTTTTTTTTTTTTTTTTTTTTTTTTTTTTTTTTTTTTTTTTTTTTTTTTTTTTTTTTTTTTTTTTTTTTTTTTTTTTTTTTTTTTTTTTTTTTTTTTTTTTTTTTTTTTTTTTTTTTTTTTTTTTTTTTTTTTTTTTTTTTTTTTTTTTTTTTTTTTTTTTTTTTTTTTTTTTTTTTTTTTTTTTTTTTTTTTTTTTTTTTTTTTTTTTTTTTTTTTTTTTTTTTTTTTTTTTTTTTTTTTTTTTTTTTTTTTTTTTTTTTTTTTAGTCATAAAGCATAAATAAAATAATGGGTTTTAATCAATAAAACTAAAAACTTTATGGTGGAAACTTTTTGAACAGAAAATAGTAAAAACAATCACGCGAAAAACGGCGGCAAGTTTGACATTTCAACGTACGAGTTTCCGCCGCTAAAGGAAAGAGCGCACTGAGAATTTAACGATGACAAATCGCGCTTTGATTTGATCGTTTACTGCATTATGATACTGACTGAAGATGACATATAAAAACTTATAAATATTATTCAAAACAATTCATAAAGTTAACATAAGTCTACGCGTTTCTATGGCGGTATGTATTGCATTTTGCCATTAAATATATTATTAGGTAGGTTTTATATTTGGATTCGATTTACTTAACTTAAATTATACTAACAAAGTGAAATAACAATTAATAAATATAATTTATTCGTATATTTATAATGTTGTATAGCTATATAAATTTGAGGTAATCCTACTAGTCCGAAAAGAATGTATAACTTCTTTTAAATTATTTACAGAAAAGGAAGATATTTAACTTGGCATGTTTTAGTTTATTAAAACAATGACAAAAAACCATGCTTTCATGTATTCTGGTTATCTTCGTCGTCCAGGCAAGGACTTGTGGAAACTTTCAAGCATTAGCGTTTGCAAATGTTCAAGCATTGGATTGCAAAAGGTGGGTCAAAATAACATTAAGATTTTTTTTACGTTAAATCAAAAATAAATATAAATCAAGGTAATAAAAAGGTGTTAAAGTACACTAAAAAAATCATATTGGTTTCTAGACTTGCATTTATAAGAATCTTACTAGTAACTATAAAAACTAATCAACTAAATTTATATTCGAAGACATTTGCCATATTTATAATATAGTTTGTTGAACAATTTATTCACCTTTGTGTTGCCTTTGAATTCTCAATAATGCTATTTTTTTATTAGCGTAAATTTAGTGTTGTCATTTTTGTAGCAGCTGCATCATTTATATTGTATTCAAGAATATTTAATTATCAAATAGACTTACTTATCGAGAGGCACTATATGTCATAGTATATAGGTGCGTATCGAGTTCGATAACTCCAGCGGCAGTAATTTAAGGATTAATGTTGGTATATACGTGAGTACTCACTTATATCTATTTGGCCTAACATTTTTAAAATTATATTCGTCTGTCCTTACATGTGACTTCTTCAATGCCTTTCACAATAATAAATATTTCATATTTTAATTCAGCTTGTTTATTATTTAAAAAAAACCATTGTTTTGGCCTCAACACGTAATACGTACTGAGTTTATATCAATATTTATGCAAAATAAATGCGTTTTATGCGTTCTTATTGTTAGAGATTCTTTGTAGGTGCTTCGTAATATTTACTCTTAAACCAGAGACAGTGTTATCTCGTTCCGTTTTGTTGTTTGGAAAATTCATTTTTATTATACAAATATTATACTATCTTTATATTAATAAGTAAAGGATATATTTTTGATCTCTTTTTACGAAAACTATGCAGACGCTGGAGAATGGAATTTGGCTAACTTAAAGTTTTTTTTTATGGAGAAGTGTAAACAGCCAATATTTTTTATAATAATGTATTAGAAATACATTACATTAATAAAATAATTATTCCACACTATAATGTGTTTGTCATACACTTTTTTACAAAATGACATACACTTACAAGGCAACAGGGCCACCAATTGTCATATCGACCAATTATCATAATTATTTCACAAATGTTTTTTTTTTATATCCCAGAATAAGATATAGGTTAGTTTAGGCTGACAATGAATGCATGTGTATATAAAAGATTTTAATACTTGATACATTGTAACAAAGCCAGAAACAAACTATTGTCTAATAGTTTATTGGTTCTTAGTGTCTACTTAAATTCCTTAAGCAAAAAATGCCTTAGTGAAAGAATACTTTCCTTCAAATATATTAGTCGCACTTTACTTTTTCAACATGCATGCAAATAAACTGGCAAAAGCCGTCATATGAATGTGTAAAAAAGATGTTCTTTTTAGTTGCGAATGCGACATGAGCAGACTTAATACATGTATGTATGTATAAAGGGACTTCACACTGAACAATTCATGCACGTGGTATTTTACATGTAAAATCAGATTTTATAAAATATAAGGAAAATCAATACATATTAGATTAAAAACTTCCTTATCCTATTTATTTTCTAGCATATAAAACCTATTAATAACATACAACACAACTTGTAAGGAAAAAAGCCAAAAAAATAATTATTATTTGCTAATCTTTATTTTCCTATAATTATATATATAATATTATATATAATGAAAAAAATATATATAATTGTATAATTCGACAATTTTCAAGTATAATTGCTCTTAATGTTTTGAAATGAAACTATTTTAACCGGATTAATCGAGTGTAAATTTGGTTACCAAAATTATATCGAATCGCGAAAATCAAAGAACTTATGAACTCTTAATGTGTTATAGAAAACGAGAGAATTTTAAATATAGCCATTTTTATTTTTAGAACAAAAACGGACTGTCTTGGCATTAGTTTCTCTGTGCCAACCCAGCTATGCGCAAAAAAGTGTGAAGCTGATGTTTTTTATTATACCATTAACTTATTTATATGTCTAGATATGTATCTAGATACATATCTACATAAATGAAGTCTGACTGAGCCTTATATTAGTAAGAATTTCACAATTACTATTTAAATAAAAAAAAGTAAATTACTGTAACGTAAATGTCATATTTAATATTGTAAGCGTGGCACCAATTTTCTTTGTTTGACTGTTTGAGATATAAACCCACACTAATCATGTGTAGTAAGGCAAATGCCAATAACACCAAGAAGTACTATGTACAATGTACATATAATCAGCTTCAGTGTACATATTTCCGAATAATAGTGTACTCAGAGAGAACCTAGTGCCAAGACACTCCGATTTCCACTTTAGGTTCTTTCTTTCTTTTTAGTTTATTACTAGAGATGAAAAATAAAACATTTCCCCATATGGGGATAGAACTCACCACGATTGGCGTTTACAGTCAAACTGTGTCACCATATACAATATGTAAACACATATACCAAATTAAGATATATAATGTTATTTGACTTACCTAAACTGCTAATAATAAGCTATTATTGTTGAAGGGTAATAGATGTAACATTTTGCAATCTAAAAGTAAACTGGAACACTGACACAATACTACTACTAATTATCGTTTTATTTGAATAAGAGATTTGTCTGGCAGTCTGTTTGTTTATTTGTATAAATTAAACCACATAGGTACGCTAAATAAATTAATTTAAATGTAAAAACTATTTTGTTTTAGAATTGGGTTGACACTGTTGTGCGAAAATTAAGACTGATGTGGGTGGGTAGTATTGCTAGGTAGCAAGGCTTTTTATCACATACCTACACATTACGTTTAAAGGTTAAAAATCATCATTGAAAGTAGCGGGTTTTAAATTTTATACATTTTCTAAATATATTTTTCATATTCTAAGTGTATAACACTTGTTAAAAATCGTAAAAATTTTAATAAATAGCATTCTCTCTCGCCAAACGATTATTTGTAAAAATAATCTTTGGGTAGCAGAAATTTGTAAACCTCTCTACAGATATATAACAAACATAAGTTGTAATTATCGTATCGACATAGCCGGATGTAGGACGCATGGCTTAGCGGTCAGAGCACTTAGAGGTTAAACAGTTTCCAAGAGACGCGGGTTCTAACCACACAACGTTCAAATTTATATACGCTTTTTTTTTAATATAAAAAAAGCTTACGAATTCTTAAATTTATAATTATGTTATATGCTGTAGACATTTTTATTTTATTGAGATACTATAACTTACAGATTCATCAGAGTATATTAAACAAAACTAGTAGACTCATTGATGCGTAAAATACTGGATGTAGTTTTGCGCGTCAATGAGTCTTACCAACGTGGATATCACTTTATATAAATGTGTATGTCATACATATAGTAGTGTTTGTATTAATCTATACAAATAAATAAAATTGGACCGTCTGTTTGTAATATTAACATTACTGAATTCTACTAAATGCATATGTATGTATGTATATACGGTACATATACTAAAATAAACAAAATTGTAATTTTCGTGCTCGTTCCGACTAACCTCTGAAACAGCTGGACCGATTTTGACGGGACTTTCACTGGCAAATAGATGATTTAGTATGGAGTAACTTGGCTACTTTAGGCTACTTTTATTTTAGAATTCCATAAGGACAAAACTTTATTTTATACATTGATATTGTATTACCAAATCATTATTATAAAAAATGGTTACTTTCTGCACTTCTCCATACAAATACTTCACGTATGAATATAATGATAATAATATAATTTAAATTAAATAAAGTAGGAAATTTGGACAAACTTAAAATTTATATATATCGAAAAAAGGTGCGGATGGCCATTATTTTTTATAATAATATTTGGTAATATATTAAAATAATAAAACAATTATTACATACACTACCATGTGTTTGAAATACACATTTGTAAAAAGTGATATATATGTTCCTGCAACAAGGAATATTTTAGGCGTCAAATAATTTAGGGCTACTACTTTTAAAATATTACACTATAGCATTACTATTCTATAGTAGAATGCGAGTGTGTTTTGAGAAATTCTTCTAATTGACAAACGCAAATGGAGTGTTCGTTCGCTAATTGTTTCAGAACAACAGATTGTTAAGCTCCTTTACCATAAAAAACTGTACATAACCCTATGATTATATTTTGACTCAAAATATTCTTAGTTATATGCTCGTAATGAAAGTATTTAAATCTAATATGTTAAACTATTATACTATACTATACTATACTATATATATTTTAACTTATTCTGTTTATATAAGTTAAACGCTAATTGATACCTCTGGATACAAAGTGAACTTTTTTTTTTCAATTTGTGTATGTAGTTATTTCTACATTCGGATAATGAGCCAATACACGTGACATAGTATTCTTGTACCGACCAAACTATTAAGATAATCTAGAACAGGGCAACCGAACGGTACTGTTCAACATTCGTTGTACGTACATATGCAAAAAAAAATCTTAATGAGGACTGGCCGACCTTCCCGTAGAACAGAACGAGTAGTCAACGAAAAAATGTTAAAGCGCTTAAACTTTTTAGATTTTAAAGATATAGATTAAATGTAAAAATGTTCTAATTGCATAATATTACGCCTAGTTACATACATAATATATTTGCAGCTTCATGCTTTTTCACGCATAGCAGGTAGTCAGAAAGAGCCTAGTGTCAAAACACTCCATTCTCCAAATTCCGCCAAAAATCGAGACATTGCATGTCGAGTGGCGGTACTCAACGCTGCGCTTTATTTAAATACGTGATTATATAATAATTTGTTTTAATTTTTAAATAACACAATTACGCAAATACCTATTCTAACATTACTTGCATAAATGAAGATATTGATTTAATATCAAACATTAAGTATAATTACATTAATCGTACTTACCACATCAAATTATAATCTTAAACAGCGAAGTAACAAATTAACAATAACTGTGAGAGACAAATCACTATTTAAATTAATATATTTCACGGATTCAGTAATTTAGTTTAGTTTTAAAATCTTATTCAGTTTCAGTGCTAGTGTACTGTTGATTAAGAATCGCAGCGCACTACTAACATTTGCGTAACTAATATCGCATAGATTGACCTCAAATACAGGGCTGGGTATAAGGAATTATCAGCTATAATTATTGATTTATTAGAACGGACCAAAATTACAACTTTTTTTTTCTTTTTTTTAACTCAACACCGCGCTTTTTCTCAATTACATACATGAATGTAATAGTAAATTTTTGTATATAACACACATCACACTAAATGGGCATTTTAGATATCGATTATAAAAACGTAAAATTATAAAAATAATATATGGAAGAAAGTAGTCTCTTGATACTAATTTGATGTACGTGATACAAAAATAACTGTTAAAATTTTAAAATAATTTTACAGGCTATATTTTAATAATTCATATAAAACATATCTAATATATTAATATGAAGCTATTTTGTTCCATGAAGATCATATGATCATAAAGAAAACGTCTATTCAAATAAAAATAATGAGCTATAAATCCTTTATTTACTGATATCCTTCTTTTGGACTAGAAATAATATTTATTAAACAACAATTTAAAAATAAAAAAAAATTGTTACTAAAGATGCCAACCCTTGGTCACAAAGGTGTTTACGGAAAAATTAGACGATAAAACGCACATTTTATGTTTGCAAATAAACGAGAGATAGCATTGTCTCATAGTCACTACCTAGTACTGCTTCATGGCTGACCTATAATTCTTGAAGGTAAGGCGTTTCCGGAGTAACGGTAGCTGCTGCTGATAGTATGGGTAGGTCAACCACTTCTGTTTTTTTGCTATATTAGTATGTATATTGTATATCCGTATTAGATTGATTTTTATTTTCAACTAAAAATACCATAATCTAACCATATTTGCCAAGTGTCCTAATCCTAGTCGACGTATCCTAGGATGACCCTGGGCCAGCCCATCATATATTATAAATATATATATATATATATATATATACATGGTTGGAGGGTAAGTTCTGTCGTATTTTCAATAGGCATATAATATATTTTGTAAATAAAAAAAACACCTGGCTAGTGAGTCATTTGGATTTTCTTTGTTTCTTTAGCTGCTGTATATAAAAGGAGTTAGAAGAGGTTATATTAAAAAAAAAATGTCAGTAGATAAAGTGCATTTACGACACAGCATTTTGAATGAATTCTAAAAAGGAACCAACGCATAGGCTGCATGTAAAAATTTATGTGCAGTAGAGTTTGGCATTCATCATACAACTGTTGCAGAACACATTAAATCTCTTGGGTTTAGGTTCCACATGAATTAACGGAAAAGAATTCGTCTTATCGTGTAAGAATGTGTTCATCACATGTGATTAGACACAACGTGGAACCGTTTTTGGACAAGCTGATTACTGGAGATGTAAAGTGAATGCTTTAATAGAATATTAAGAGGGAAAAATATTACTGCATACCAGGAACATCGTCAGCAACAGTTCCAAAACCAAGCAACCATCAACGAAAAATATTACTTTGCTTGTGATGGCACTGTAGTGTCTCCGACTGTAGTGTAGTGACTGTAGCGGATTCATACTGAAAAACTTTGAAGTCTCAATCCGATCACACCAGAGAGCAAGATACAGTCAGCTCATTTTGCAAGAATCCAGGGCAGTACGCGAGGCAACTAAGAAATCGTTGGCGGTAGTTTGAGATAATAATTGTATCAAATGACAGACAAGTGCCTCTCAGTCTACCTGTGACCATGGACTACTGTAAAGTGTTCGAAACGTCGGGTTCTGAAATGTATTTTCGAATACCAAAATTATACGCGATTAATCCGGTTACAAATCGCGAAAATCAAAGAACTTAAAATAGCTAAATTAATATATCTATATGAAGGATATGTATATTCTTATTTATTTTCATATTTATAATAATTATCAATATTTACAGAAAAAAAACTATGTATACTTATAGCGTTCGAATAATTATAAGCCTAGTAGTAAAACCTATAAGGTTAATGACCTCATCAAGTGTCGCGGAGAAAGTTTAAGTAAGTTCTCTTGTTTCATTTAATAGGTGCCTACTCAATGTCAGACAGTTAAGAAAATGATGAAAGTTACGCTTGTAGCATAAAATAATTAAATATAGACTGAAATAGAATCATCATCAATCATCACCATACGGAGGTATTTTATTCACGAAACTTGGGAAATAATTAAAATTGCTTAAAAAAAATTGTACGCTACAAAATAACAGGCGTTCCGTAAAATTAGATCGCTTTCGCGCTAAACTGGATATAAATTGCCGGAATATTTTGTTGTTACGTTTAAATTATGGCTTGGATTTTTAACAAAATTGCCATCATTGAGACTTATTATGAACATAACATTTAACAATCATCTATCAAATAAAAAAAACTTTTTAAAATCTATGATAATATTTTTTAACTTTTTTTAAACTATATATTTATATCATTATTTTTGATGCAGGCGAACGTATTTTTGTATAAGAAGCCTGAATGCTCTCCATTAATGGCCGCAGTTCGGCTCAAACACACTTAATAATACTCATTTCTTTTACATTTATGATTATTAATGCGTAAAAGGATACCATTTTTTTGTAATTTATAAAAAGTTTTGCAATTTTGTTGTTAATGTAAGTGAAGCAGTGTGTGACAATATAAGTTAAAATAACAAATTTCAAAAGTGTACACGTCAATTAATTCAATTTTATATAGTTAATAAATATTAAAATAAATAAATATTAATATACATACTTCTTTATCACATAGGAATAAGGTTTGTAATGAAAGTGTTTGATTTATTATTCATAATTTGGATATTTTCCAACTAAATGTACAACACACGTATTTGTCACGTGGTTTTTCTTGTCCTAATATTTTGTAAAATATATAATAAGAACAAACGAACAGGAGAACAGAGTGTTTTGACACTAGGTTCTATTTAACTCTGCGGGCAAAACCGTGAAGCTGCTTTTTAACAATTATTATTTTATCTCTACGAATCTATTTTATTTCAAAATAAGCCAGGTAGAAAGCAGAATCACTCTTTTTTTAAGAGTTAAATGGCGAAATTCGACCACAGTTATTTCACAAGTTCTATAAAATATCCGCGTTATATTTATTATATATTATCTTCATAACTTAGATGTCACAATGAAATATACAATTACTTATTATGGATGTTAAAAATGTGTGTAACTTACATTGTCTGGAACGTCCAACATTTTTGCCAAGTTAAAAATTATCTTCATCCCCGTAACATGTTGTATGGATCTGTAAGTAGAAAAATAAAGTTAGTTAAATTTGTTTATGGAGTATAGTTAACATTATTATATTACATATATAAAATACATAAAATACTTGTGTGGTAAATAAATACTGATGTATTTTAAATGTGATTTATTGAAAAATTATGAACATATATCGAACTTTGTATAGCATTACAGTTAAAAAACTAGCTGGCACTCGGAACATTCCCTTATACTACTACCAGTAGTAGTACTACTACTGCTACTAGAATCGAATCTTGGGTTGTCTTCAAAAAATATATAAACTGCTTCGAAAATTTAAATAAATAAGGAATATCTGAATTCTAAAAATTGGTAATGCAATTAAATCTGTCTATGTTTATAACACTTTGATCACTCTTATCCTTGTAACACATTCATCCATTAATTTATTGGGACCTACGAGAGAAATTGATTTAGTAAAGTTTAGAAATAAATACCACCGTATTGTTTTCAAATTTAAATAAATTATTTATGGTTTATATAACCATTATTTACTTCTGATTATTAAATAAACATGTTGAAGTCTATACAGCTAAAAGTGCATTGTGTATTCTTTAAATAGCATTCTTGGCAATGTTTCTTTGTGTACTATGTTCAGTTCAGTTCTACAGTTATGGCTTTCAAAGGTGCCAGTTGACCAAATCACTTCGCCAATGACACGTTGTATTGAGTAGAGAACATACAAATATTTACGTCTTAAGTTTTTTTTTTTTTTTAAATTAATGGCCTGATTTTGTGATGACAGGCGCAAAATAATCTGTCAGTGTCACGTATAGTAGGGAAAACATGAAAGAGATGAAGCAGTAAATTTTGTAGGATTATGTTTTAATTTGGCACCCTTAAAAAAATATGACAGACATTATTGACAACCCATTGGTTGTCAATAATGTCAGTGTCATATTTTGGTGTCAAAGCGAAATGACAGATCACAGAACATATGTTTATGTTTTATTTATATTGTGTTTGAATTAAGTTTATTTTTTTTACAAGCATTCAGTTACAACTCTTCTCGTGGTCATTTAAAATTTCTATAATTTCTACAGTGTATAAATTGTAAAGAGCTATCAACTGTAAGTAATATACTAATATTATTAATGTAAATGGAAAGTAATCGAACAATATTGTAAATGAGCACAAACTTGTTATATTTAGTAAACATTTCTTATTATGCCTCATTTTCTATATATTATTGTTTTAGTACTTATATTATAGTGCTTAATAATTAAATTGACATTATTGTGCACAGTTAGACTGTATTGGTCTGTCTAACTTTTACCTTTTCGTTTTTATAATGTTAATGTTTTGTAGTCAAGTTAGATATACAGCAGGAATAAACTGTTTCCATATGATATCTATAAATTGGTGGAAACTGTAAAATTGAATTTACCTTCTACATATTTAGCATTGTAGATAATGTTTTTATTAAATACAATTCACTTACACTACATGTATTGAGTATATTATACAAAATTTTTTTTAGATATGAATGACAATGACAAGGTTTGAAATATATTTAAATTTAGAGTTTGAATATTCTAATAAAAATTAAAATAACCTTAATAATACTATGTGTATTGTTATTATCTGATATATGAATGATATAATTAAAATTTACGCAATTTATTTTACGTTATAGTAAAAATAATAAAACTTTATATTTTGTGTTAAAGAAATATATAGGCCATTGTAGCACAGTGTGACAGTGTCTGACTATATGTGTGATAATTGTAGGTTGGATTTCCACTAAAGGGAAAGTTTATATTTAAATTATTTTCATTTCTCTGCTCTGGTGACAATCCAAAACACCGATATTGCCAAAAAGCCAATGATGAGTTTCCCCACTTAATGCTCAGTGCATTGGATTCAGGTGAAATGTGGAGAGTTGTGTCATGATACTAGGTTCTCTCTCTGCCTCGTACCCCGCTGCGGCCAAAACTGTGATGTAATATTTTATATTCCTTTTTATTACATTTTAAAAGTCTTTCAAATAATTTTCAATCAATGTGAGTGTGAGTATAGTAATTCTAAATAACTATAATTTTCTTCGCCTACATTACTTAACTAAATAAGACAATGGGACTTGTCAAAGTTAGAAAAAAAGTTTATTTTATTTACTGAACAAATTAAATAATTTTTAATAAATAATGACCACATGTGTTGAGTGTTGGAACTTTGGAGGTTTGTCTTAGGTACCAGAGTGGAGAAATGACAATAATTAAAATACATATAATAATTCCTCCAAGCGAAAATCGAACCCACAATGAATCACGTTTACAGTCAGACATCCCACTGCACCACACTGGCCCCTTACTCCATTTTATGTTATATAATTCACAAAGATATGTCTATATTATTTTTCGACACGTGTGATAATATAAGATATATTATCAAAAATATTCCTTAGAGCATGGAAATAACGGCGCTAATCAAAAGGGCGTCGAAAGCGGCCCTGCACTACTTTCTAACAAAATTGTTCTAGTAGCCTCTTTAATGTAGCAATACTATGTCGAATCTTCCGTAAATGATACCATCTGTCTTCACAGAGATGACTCAAGACTTAGTCAAATTATAATATGTGATAATACACCGGTTGATGTGTAAAATACACCGGTTGATGTGTAAAATACACCTTTCCTCTGCAATATGTAGGTATGTCGCGTTACACAAAAGTGTGTTTCAAATATATAGTTGTGCGCAATTGTGTATTTTTTTGTATATTACTTTTTGTGTCTTTTTGTCAATATAAGTATGTCTTAATAATTTTGGTAAAAACGGGTCCAAAGTTTTATCTCTTTTTAATATAATGGTATTTATATAACAAATTATATGTGTACTATGTACAGTGTACATATTATCATATATTATGCTTTTAATTAAATTATAATATATTACTTATTTATATTCTTAATATGTATCTTATAAAATTTCTACAACCTAAATTGATTACACATAATTTGTATATTGTAATGTTTTATTGAAGTCATTGCCTAATTAAAAACAAAACAAGATATAAATAACTTTATTTATTTATTTTCCAACAACGGAGGAAGGTTTATCCACAAATAGATATTAATAAGATTTTTTTGCTTGACTATAATTGTCGAATAATTATTAATTTTTATGTTCATTTAAGTAAAATTAGTTAATCTGCAACATTCCCACAGAGCTAAAGTATATTTTTTAACACTTAAAACGGATGTAAAATGTTCAAAGACAATAGAATAGTGTAATTACACGTTCTGCTTATATTCATAATAAAAGTACAAACAATTCTGAATTTATAACTGTATTGCGTTGTCTAATAAAAGGTTATTTTTGAAATAGACATTTAGAATACGTATAAAAATTTGAACGCAGTGGGTTTGATTTTCAAGAGGCGCGGGTTCAAATCCCGTTTTTCTAAATATGTCTTTTTCAATTTCCTTAGTGTGCGAATAACACTTTAAAAAATGTTAATATTTGTTATTTCGAGATTGCCTATTATATTGTTATATTAAACATGTATTCACAAACCTCTTTTACAGTTTCTTCAATTAATAATGTAACAACTGTCTGGAACGTTAAAAAAAGGTTATTTTTAATTAAATATAATATGTTTTTTAAATATTTTAAAGTAAACTCACCTACACAAAAGTAACTCTTAGCGTTTATTTCATTTGATTGTACGTTTATGTACGCTGCCCCATATATATGTAAATATGTTTCATTTGGAATTATACATATCCGTTCTCGTGATTAATATACGGTATTAGTTGTTGCCCGCGACTTCGGCCGCGTAATAATGAGAACCTTTTTTTCAAAATTCAAGTTTGTAACAAAAAATTAAGGATTATTATACTAACTTGCGAAAGCCCTTATTACATCTGGCATACTGTTAGAAGCGTGACTTTAAAATTTAGAAACACTGGCTCGTATATACTTGAATAACATGCTTCACGCTTATTCCCGCATAGCAGGCTAGGTAGGCTAGTCAGAGAAAACCTAGTGTCAATATACTATGTTCTGTACATTCCGCAGGAATTGTACCAGAACGGAGAATGGAAATATTTTGCATACAATCATTCCCCCGAGTGGCAATAGAGCCTAGAAAAACCCGCGTTTACAGTTACACAATATCAAGTTAAGGGTTCAAAATTATTTATACTTAGTTAAGTGAAAATATAATTTAAAGATGACTTTCAATGAATCTTACAAACGGACAGCGCAATGTTTATAAAAAAAAAACTTTTTTTTTTGATTTTTCTATATAACAGGTGCTCGATATAAATATTTCATTTTTGTAACTATTCAGCTACCATGTGTTCATTAAAGATCAATATTTTCTAATATCTCAAGGGAATGAAACAATTATTTGTCAATAAGAAGGTTCTTCTCGTCATTTTTAATGCAGAATGCGGATAAATTGTCGTTTGATGTTAAAATGGGATATTTATAAGCAATATATGCGCTCAGCGTCCTACAATATGTACAATAATTGAAGCTCATTAACATCGTCTTCCTTATGTCCTTCATTAGTACCAGTACGCGAGACTAGATTTTATCATGATCTAATTTTTTATCTGTCGTTCTTATCTTATGATTATAATTGTTTGAGAGATTGAGGCCATCATGGTGCAGTGGATTAGTGTAAGTGTTGTCGCGATTGTTTATGGGTATAATCCCCACTCGGTGGCATTTTCATAATTTGCTTAATTTCATTTCTCCACTGCGGTAAACAATGCAATGCGCGGCGTTGAGATCTGCGACTCAACACTGTATGTATCGAACTCGGTCGGAAAGTGGAGAACGGATTGTTCATTAGGTTAAAAAGCGTCAAGCTAAAAAACAGATTATAATAAATATTTAAGGTATTATTATATGAGTTTATCATGTCGTTATAATTTCTAGACTCTTGCACGACTGACTGTAAGACTGACGCACAGCCGAATCTAATGGGTGTAGAAAACTGAAATTTTGCAAGAGGTTTTGGCAAAATTTCTCAAGGCAACTGAAAAATACAAGGTGCTTCGTGTTATCCACTGCCTACGTAAACCTACTTGCGAGCTAGTTTATTATTTAGTATATTTTTTAATATGTGTTGCGATGTTGGAAGAAAAAAAAATATTATTTTCCGCTTTCCCAAAAATAAGTAAGTTACTTAAATTTTGTGTTAAGTGGCGGAACTCAACGCCCCGCTTTGTCTTGCACAAGAGCGAAGAAATGAAAAACAATTAAATATAATCATCCGTGTGAAGATCGAACCCACGACATGTCACGCTTGCAGTTAGACCTCCCATTGCGCTATGACCACGTTGTGCTTTATATAGTCCTTTAACATATTATAAAATACTAAGAAGAAGCTGTAGACATCGAGATATCATAGTTATTTCTTTTAATATATTCAGCTGCGTGTCTATAGTTGTCTTATCTTATATTAATCGAACAATTCATATTTTATACGTTTTTCTTATAACTTGAAACAGTCGATACTGTTTCACGTTATACATAGAATGACAATGAGGAAAGCACACGATATAACTGCATACAATAAATTATACTTTGTTTTCTATAATTCTATACTAATATTATAAAGAGGATAGATTTGTTTGTTTGTTTATTAAATAAATATTACACACACTACTATGTGTTTAATGTACACTTTTAGTAATTTTATATATACACGTTGCTAAGACGTAGGGGAAAGGGGCCCAAAGCGTGCGCTCCATATGTCGTATATTACACCTCGGACGAACCGTACGGTTCATGTGAAAATAAAAAGAATTTCGACGTTTTTATACAAAAATGATAAAGTAATATAGTTATGAAAAGTATTATAGTATTTTAAGTGACCTTGGCTATTTTCAAGACGCGTTTTGTGTATTGGGTTAAAATTTAGGTAAGGTCTGATTAAAACGGGCGTGACGTGAGGCAAAGCGAGCATGTCCACTATGCCCTCAACATATTACTTCGGAAGAACTACCAGAGTCTTTTACTACCAAACTGAATACTTGGACATATGAAACACCAATGACATCTGAAAACGCGTTCCTGTGATTGATATAAGTGATGCTGCGATTTCTATTGAATCAGACCTATACCTAGATTAGAGAACCTATACCTAGCCTATACATTCTATTTTACTCATATGCTTATTCAAATCAGACAAATAGAAGTAGAAATTTTAACGCAATCCGCCCACCTTGTAAAGAATACTAAAGTGTAAAATTTTAGATAAGAAAGAAACAGAAACCTAAGAATGAAAATGAAAGGAAAATAGTGCGTGCCCAGGTTTTGTATGCAACTAGCTATATGTGGAAGTGCGACGATTTTAAACTCAGCCGCTGCGGCTGAGCAATTATATGAATGTTGATTGATTGTAATGGATAAAGTTTCAGTTCCTATAGTAGTTATGTTCAAATTGAAACAACATGACGTTCCTGACATATGTTATTATGCAATAAAAAATTGTGATTACTGTTTTCATAAATATAAAAAGAAATATGCCCTTCTTATTTCTAAATCCTATTGCGTGCCCACTTTAGGCCACCTTCCGGGCAAAGTGAGCATTCGAAAGGGTTTCATATTTTGGATCTTAGATACATATTCTTGTCACATTCTAGAAATATGTGTATTGGCCATTAAACTACACCAAATTTAGCATCTATTAGCATTAATAGTATTACTGATTTACGTATTAATATATATTTTTACTTACGGTGCTCGCTTGGGGCCCCCTTCCCTACATTAACGATATAAAAAAATAATTCTCGAGGTGGATTTGAACTTATTAACAGACGCAGTGAGGCAGATCTCACGCCACTGCACCACAATACTGTTTAATTTATTTGTATAGATGATGCTATACAAATAAATAAAATGTGAGTGTCTTTGTGTAATATTTAAATAACCGCTTTTTACTAAATGCCGCTTATAACAAAATATCATTTTTTACAATTTTTATCCGTGTATCTGCTTGTTCCGATTTTGACGGGAGTTACCTGATGTAATAAGGAGTAACTTAGGCTACTTTTATTTTAGAACTCCACGCGGACGTAGTCGCGGGCACAACTAGTCGTTTCCATAAATCAATTAAGTTATTATTATATTTTAATAGCTTTAAAGAGGCATTAAAAAGTACTACATATTTTTAACTATCAATTGTCGTCTAAGAATATTCTTTTTCTTTATATGTAACATCTCACGGTATGTGCAGTTTTTATCGCATTGATCTTGGTAATCTGGGAAGTCCCAACTCAATTAAGTCTACACAATAAAATAAATATGATTATAGATGCTATGTTGATGTTGAAGCGTGCTTAAGAAAAACTTATGTAAGAAATAATACAATCCGTTACTTAATTATTAGTTGAGTTGGTATTTTTTACGTATTCTAACAATCGCTGAGGTTATTTAAAATTCGGACAAAAATATTTAGCTTTACCTTTATAAATTGTTATATAGGCATATGTATTATTTAAATTTTGGGTTATCTGAATTGTATTGCAGTTTGCTTTTGAAATTCAACTAAACAATTAATTATTAGCTTATCCCGCATATCAATGTACACAAAGAGGACCTAGTGTTCCGCTTATTTAAAGTTTATTTTTTAGACAACTGTCGTAAGTTATTGCTTAGATAACTGTCCATATCAACTTTTTACAGAATTTGGATTTGCAGCGTAAATTGCGTATATTTTTTTCTATTCATTTAGCAATAGGCAATAATATATACCTATAGGCATGCATATTCTTTTATTGTGGTTTATTGACAATTTATAATAAAGTTAGATTTGAACTGGCAACCACTGGTTCCCCACAGATCATATATGTGATTGGCGCATTAGCAGTTACCGCTGGTCCTGCAACATTTGGACCTTGATCTCGTTTCGCTCATTATATTTTAATTGTTGCCTTTTTTTTATAGATAAAAGGGAATTTGCCTTAAGCCGGTTTGCGTTTACGCATATTTATTACTTGTTTCTTTTATTTTGTTAATAATATATATATTTTTTGTTTTAAAGCTTTAAGGTGCTTGCTCATTTTGTAATAATATAAATGACATGGTAGCGTGTTACAGCGTCTGACTGTATACGCGGTGGTTGTGAATTCGATTCCCATTCGGGCAAAGTTTACATGTAAATTATTTTCATTTGGACTCTCACAAGACTAAGCGCGGCGTTGTGTTCTTTACACGCACTGTCTCGGATTCGGGTGGAAATTCGAGAACGGTGTGTCTCTTATGCGGGAAAAAGCGTAAAGCAGTTAAAAAGATAGGTACTAGAAGGTCGTAGACGTGTTGGCTTAGCAATTTCTTTGTCACTTGATACAAAAGTTAAACGTATTAAATGTGTTTATTTTTGTTTTATCACTTGTTTATGTAAACTTGAACTGTGGCATAACTGAAAGCTCAATGTGTCTTCATGTCGATCAATCAAGTTCTAGTTCTTGGCCTAGTTATATTTACGAATTGCAAATATTGTTTGTTTTCACAAATTTGATTTGCATAAAATAATAAATCAATTGTACTCTTTAAAGCCATCGCGTTTACAGTCAAATGTCCCGCTGAAGGAGTGGGGGAGGAATGGAGGGATGATTATATTTAAATTAATTATATTTCCTAGCAGTTGGTAAGAAAAAACACAGCGTTGAGTTCCGCCACTCGACACGCAATGTCTCTAATTTGTGCGGAAATTTTATTTTTTTAATTCTACGCTCTCTCTGCTTGAACTGCTATGCTAGGCAATATAAGCTTCGGTACGAAAAAACGTTATATACAATAATATGGGGTTTTTAGATTAGTTCTTTAAATATGGCGTGTCGAACGTGCCAGTAGACCAAAAGTCACTTTGCCAATGTCACGTTGTATGGAAGCAGATTGATCGGTAAAAAAGATATGGGATTTCGTTTATATGTAAATTTTAATTATAATCTAGTAACAAATTGCCTTTCCTTCTTTACATATAATTAAGTTAAGTAATTGGAATATTTCATATATTAAATAGAAATTATAAAATTTGGATTAATTGAAAAGTTTAACATTGATTTTTATTACAAAGTAGGTTACAACACCCATAATAATAATTCTTTTTTAATTTAAATCCTTGCTCCATTTGTTTTTAACTGAAGGCTACATTACCTTTCAATTTGACTTTTTAAATTTATATTTGATAAGCAATCGATCGTAAATATATTCTGTCTATAACAATAAAATTATTTGTAAAAACGAATATATTTAAAAAAGATAACTTAAGAACACACATGGTTACCGCTTAAACTATTTTTTCTTATCCAACCGGGATACGTCTGATGTTATAGTTCTTTTTTAAAATTTTACTTCCTGCTATAGGAACTGTATATTAAAGTATTATTACGTCTCAAGAAATATAATTAATGAGTACTTCGCAACTATACTCTACGACAGCTGTATTGAACAGGCTATATATTGTTAATAACAAATAAATAACTTAGTATCGTGTTATTTTAAGATAATCAATCAATAATATTGTATAGGAATGATGCTTTGCCTTAAATTGCAATAAAAAAATTGAAAGTTAATGATTTAAGTGTCATAAATTTCATTATTTACTTTATGTTGATTGGTTTGTATAGATTAGTTCCCATAATGGGCCAAGTTGACACTCCATAGGGATCCACGGGGTTCGTTGAGTCTCCTCACCGGGTCCACGTTGGTGTGACTAAAAAGGGAGGATTTACAATTCGCAATCCACGTCCAAGTCCACGAAAATTTATCTCATTTCGATAGAGAGGAACTAAAATTATACTATTTTAAGAAGCTCAGCGACTGTTACTTCTAAAACCTTGCATATTCCATATTTAGTAGAACGTGTCAAGGCTTGCAAAGCGCTGTTTGTCTTATGTTTTCTGAGTTTTGGGAATATGGTAGATATGTTGCTGCAGGAGGTGCGGAATCCAGCTAAATTTCGAAAGTAGTACAGGTATTTCTCTCTCCTCTGGTATAGGTACTCTAAAATTCAAAAGCTTGATAGTTTTAGTTATCTTTCTTGATCTGGCATGAATTTGGGATGTCCAAGTCTAACGGAAAGTAGTGCGTCATTTTCTTACATTGAATAACAGATAGATCGAAACACACATACAGATGGAGCTAATAAATTAATTTTTAAAAAAATATTTTTTAAAAATTTTCTTTTTTTTCGGTAAATTGTAAAAAGTAAATACAAAAAATATTCAATTCAATAATAAATAAATATTCACTGGCATTTTCCTGCTCATATTTCTAAATAATAGAATTCTTGCTGTTTTTTGCATTTTGACAAATAATCTGATTCATACGATGCTTGACTATTTATTTTATTTATATTATGATATCATTCTATTATGAGACAGATGTTATGTTAATTAATTAATTTACACCTGAAGCGTTCAACACATTCGAAGGCATGTACGAAGCGTCATAATTAACGAACGAAACACAGTAGTTGTATATAAGACTTTAAAATATTTTAAAGATGCACCAAAGGGCTGCTTAGAGGCACTTACTTAGAGTGTGAATTTTCTAATTTAACTGTAGAAACAGACTTTATACAAAAGATTTATATCAGCAAATTTCGTGTACAGTGTAACAAGCAAGCAAGTATTTTATAGTATAGTGTGTTATAAATATGGTGTATTCCTAATAACATATTTTACTGTCTAATTTTAGGTCAGATGTGAAGTTCTACGAATAATTTTCAATGTAATTAAATGTGTTAGTTGGAACCACTTAAAATTACGCACCTAAGTAAAATTTAACTTGTTTATATCTATGAACTATACTAGTTACAAAAACAGCTTCACCTCGCGTATCAGGGCACTCGGAGAGTGCCTAGTGTCAAGACACTGTTCTCCATTACTGGAGAGTACTACTACGTATATTGTCAGTTCTTTTTATTCCGTTCCATGCATTTGAAATGTGTTCCAATAATTTCATTAATATTACAATATTTATCGTAAATTTTTATTACAACATATTATTTTAAAAGTGACATTCCTTTTTATGTGCCCTCTATTGAAAAATGATTTGCACATTTTGTTAATTTGCCCTCATTTATTATCAAGTCAAAATTTTAATACTTTTTCACATTCAGCGTTATTCACACACTTAGTATATGAAAAAATATTTAGAAATGTATAAACATTTTGGACGTAACAGTATTCTAACCGGAGCTTCTCGGAGTTCGTCCAGGCGCCATAACCAAAAAAAACCTATACATTCTTATTGAGTTACGTCAAAATTCTTATATTTCTCGCCTACAGCTTACTATTGTTTTATAATGCGACATATTGGTAAATTTTTAGAAATAGATGTCCCGTTGGTCGTCGCCTTAGCAACGTGTGTTTCACTTTATACAGACTTGTTACATGTCAAACATATGGTATGGTAGTGTGTGTGGTACTGTTTTTTTTTTATCAATTTCATATATTTTTAGGGACAATTTAGAAAAAAAATTGCATTTTGCATAGCTATATAAAGTAAAACTATGTTAAATTTCACACAGCAACGTCCGAGTAATTTTCGTAAAAAGAGGTACATAATGTTTGCTTTACGTATTAATATAATGATAATATTTTTATTTTTAATAGAAAATGATTTACTTTTGAAGTTAGCTTTTTTTTAAGAGCCTTCACTCAATTTTGAGTCCTCAACTTTATATTGTATTAAATAATATTAAAGTCCACAAAACACAATTATATAGGTAACGTCAAAGTTATAGAAAAATTATTGTCATAATTTTTTAAAGTGAAATTTCCACACTAAGGAAATTGGAAAAGACATATTTAGAAAACGTATAAAAAATTGAACACAGCGGGATTTGAACGCGCTCTTGAAAACCGTTAAACGGTTGAATGTTTAAAATGACCCATTCATAGGTGCATGGATAGTGATATACAGATTTTTAAAATTGATTTTATATCAATAAATATACACAGTAGATGTGCATAAGAAAAATAAGTTTTTTTAACATTTGTTTTTAAGTGTTATTCACACACTTAGGACATAAAAATCCCGCTGCGTTGTTATTTTTATAAGTTTTCTAAAAATAAAGGTTTTTTTGAGAAATAAGTTATAATAATATTATGCGCGATATACATTATACGTACGATTAAATTTATTATAATTTATTATATCTACGTTTATTTGCAGTTATAATCCCATTTCAGAATTAAAGTAAATATTTTTTGCAACTTTTCGCTTTCTCCGCATAGCAGGGAAATTACAGAGAAAAGTTCCCCACTTTCTGCCCTAACTGCGTGTTGAGTGGCGGAACTCAACGCCGGGCTAGATCTCGTTCTTCAGAGTGTAGAAATGAAGATAAATAATTTTAGGCATTCCTCCGAATGCAAACAGAACCCACAACCAATAGCATATTTTTGAAAAACCTTTAAAAAATTTGAAAGCAGCAGAATTCGATCCCGCGCCTCTTAGAGACCGTCTAAGCGCTCTGACCGCTAAGCCATGCATCTAGCTCCGTCGAAATTCTTATACGCTTATTACAATTTATTCTTGTTGTTAGCATCTCTGTAGAGAGATTTTTACAGATTTAAGCCACCCAAAGATTATTTTACGAACAATCGTTTGGCTATAGAGAATGCTATATTTTAAATATATTTTTTAACAGTTTTAAAATGTTTAAAAAAAAACCAATAGCAATCACAGGCAGATGCTGTGCCACGATGGACTTAGGATAAATAGCTAAGAAGGAGAAAAATACGGTTTAAAACATGTTCGTGGATTCCTGTGAAAACATATCTATTGTCATCTGATTGCCAATAACTAGTTTACAAGGTATCAAGAGAAAATACTGTCATTTTTGTATTGCAATTTTGCAGTTGTCTGAATAATTTACCTATTAAGAACCATTTCATTGAATTTCTCATCTATAGTTTACGAAAAATTACACTAATTACTAAATAATCTAGTAACAGTTAAGTCAAGGTGGCCGCACATATAATTTGAATTTGAAATAATTTTACTTCAAGGTAACGTGAATATATTTATTTTAATTTTATTCTTTTTGTTGTCATACTTTCCCATAAAGCATAAAAGCATTATGTTAAACTATATACTATTAACAAACAAATGTGTTTGTTTATTTACGACGATTGTGTGCTGGTCGAGCAAAATTACTCGCTTTGTCAAATCAGACCAGAAAAAAAATACACATGTACACTAACCGGACCCCGACTGCGCTATTACACAAGTAATGTATAGGATTACTTAGAGGCGTTATATTTTATAAGTATAAAAAAGAAATTATAGCTTATCAAATTTTCCCGCATAGAGAAGTCAGAGATAACCTTAGTGTAAGACATCAAGTGTTCTCCACTTTCCGCCCAAATTCGAGACATTGACGGAAATTGACGCCGCGGTCTGCCTTGTTCTTCACCAGAGCGAGGAATGAACATAATTTAATTGTGATAATTCACCGAGCACTGAACTCACAACCAATCGCATTTACAATCAGACACTATCCCACTGCGCCACGGTGGCCTTTTCTTATCTGATTCATAGGATTCGTTACAAAAAGAAGAAATAAGCTTTTATGTCGTGAGTAACTAATCTTCACTTTTTCCAAAAGTTATATATATATACATACTCTGATTCACGGACTGACTGATTCATCATCGCCGATCGTCAACTATTGAACTTGGACGCATGATTTTCGGTCAGTATCCATGCATTGCATATATATATATATAACGCACTCTCTAATTCACTGGCTGACTGATTCATCATCGCCGATCGTCAACTATTGAACTTGGACGCATGATTTTCGGTCAGTATCCATGCATTGCATATATATATATATATATATATATATAACGCACTCTCTAATTCACTGGCTGACTGATTCATCATCGCCGATCGTCAACTATTGAACTTGGACGCATGATTTTCGGTCAGTATCCATGCATAGAACATGGATTTCTGTCGTTTTTAATGTTAGAAAAATGAAACTTTATTCATAGAATACTTCTTAAAAATTAAATCAATTGCTTTTGTAGTTTAGTTTTGTCACGCGGGCGAAAAGGCGAGTGTGCCTCTAGTAACTTATATAGATATGCGACACGATACGGTGCTGCGACGGCTTTAGTTTATAAAATAATCATATCACTTACCATATCACACATAGAATTGAAGTATTGATATAAAAAAAATCAGAAATATACTTTAATGCATCGAACCATAGGTATATACACATATATTTAAATAAAACTGACTCTTTTAGGCCAGTAAAAGCTAAACGTACTATATAAGGTATTTACCTTAATTTATCTTAAAGTATTAGTTAAAATCGAATAAATTAAAAATAACCAATTCTTCAATTCAACTTTTTTTTATCAAACGTAGTCTTTGCTATAATGGGAAGTGTATGCGGAGTCAGTGCCGATAAAAATTCACTTCTCGCGGCGACAAATCTCGGCTCAGTATTATAACTTGCCCATACAAGAAACGTATAGACTAAAATTAAATATTGCCAAATATAATGTATTTTGCGAGCTGAAGTTAATTTTTCACTACTTTATTTGTAGCCATTAATAAACAACACGTAAGTGCGTTTTCTCGAAAATAAAACTAATTCAGATTTTAGCATATTATTGTTAAGACATCAAGGTCTTTTTTTTATGAACATATATTTATGTAGACTTATAAAGAGACGCTTTTATTGCTATTTATATATTTTTTTCATCCAAAAATAATATATATGATATGAGAGAGAGAGAGAGAGAGAATATTTCCCATTTTTCACTGTACTGTGTGTAATATGCATTTTAAAGACTGTTTTTTTTTTCATATATTACACGTTGATATGAAAATTTCAGTAACTTTGAAACGTGGCGTAAAAAAAATATTTTCCAAAATTTTGAACATTACCATTGTTAATTACATAATGGTAATCGTTATGGTCAATTTTTATTTTTTATCTTATTTATTTTTCCTGCATAGCAGGCATAGAGAGAAGTGTCAAGACACAAACAGTTCCTTATTTTCCGTCCAAATTGGAAACATTGCGTGCGGATAGCGGAACTCAACGCCGCAACGGGGAAGATGTTAAATATTTTATAAAATAAAATAAAATATTTGACATTTAACAATAAGAACAACTGTAATTTGATAATAAGACATAATCCAGTGATAAACTACTCTGTTTTTTAATTTACAACTCCATAAGAATTTGAAGGTGTAATCATCGCGCGCTAATATTATAGCTGCGCCATACTACCTCCTCCTCCGCATTCATATATACGCGAAAACACATATAGACGTCTTTAAGTTCTCAAACTGTAAAAGAGCTTCAATTCTTGGTAACTTGTGCTAATGACAATTAGAACTAGGTATATGCTAATTGACATCGTAATTTGTATCATATTTCATTGTTATAAACGTTTATGAATCATTCTGTGTGTTTTAAAACTACAACGGGCTAAAGTTTCATTGAAAAAATCGTATATTACAATGGGGTAGTTTGGTTTATTATTTATATATATTTTTTTTATATATAGAGGGTTATATATACGAAAGGCTGAATGAAATTAGTCTTATCCTTCTGCAAGTGCACCTATCGTTGCTGTAGAATAAAAATAAAACTAAACTTTTCAGTTTAAACATGTGAAATTGAACTTACGTCGTATATTATTTGAACAGGATTGCTTGAAATTGAAATATAATACCGAGCTCATTGTGGCTCAGTGGGATGACTTAAACACGTTGATTGTGGATTCGTATGTCACTCGGGGGAAAGACTATACTTTAAAAAAATATACATTTTCTGCTCTGGTAATATAAAGCGCGTCGTTGAGTGCTATGCACTCAGCACTCATTGTCTCGAATTCGGCTGGAAAGCGGAGAAAATAGTGTCTTGGCACAAAGTATCATCTACCTGCCCTACCATGCAGTACAAAGCGTGAAGTTGCTTTCATTAAAAAATAATCTAATTTAGTCAACAAGGTGCAATAATATATTTTTAGAAAACGTATAAGAATTTGAACGCAGCGGGATTTGAAGCCGCGCCTCTTGGGAATCATCCAAGGCGGACGGTGACTTGGACGGTTTCCAGGAGGCGCGGGTTCGAATCCTGCTGCCTTCAAATTTTTATACGTTTTCTAAAAATATGTTTTTTATTTTTTACTGTTTCCGTTTATTAGTTTCTCTTTAATATTTTTGATATAAAATGTTCGATTGTACGGCCTTTAGTTTTACGTTTAATTTGCAGCGTGGCATTTTAATCAACGTGATTGGAACTGCTCAGATGATTTAATAAAGTTGAAATTGCCATTCGTGTGAATTTAGATAGAAAATTATTATTTAAATATATTTACAATAGTTTTTGTATTATTATGCTTTTCTTTATTTATTCTACTTGCAATTTTATAAGGCTAGCATTGCACCTATAGCATTATATTAAAGGGTAAAGGAGACTTTTGAATAGTTTCAAACTGTATTTTACCCGTCGTAAAATACAGGTTGCTTTAAAAACGTGTTTGTCACCTAATATATCACTAATTAATGATTACTATTGTATATTGTTATAAAAATATTGATATCTACAATATACTATGTATAAAGAGAATATATAAATTTTTACTGTGGTATGTAGTTTTCGCATTAATTGTGCATTTTGTATACTAATGCTTTACAAATACATTAAATTAATATAATAAATAATCACTTTTGTATAATTAAACGCGTCAACGGGTCTTATATGTATAACCAAATTACTAAGTCAATTATTATAGTTTTTTTCTGTTATATTTGTCCATTTCCCATTATATAAGGGCAATTACATTTTATATATTTTGTAATATATATTGTAACTAGCGTCCATCTCGCGGCATCGCCTGTGTAAACTACACGACTTAAGTATTTCGGATTTCGCCCGCTTTCTCAGTTAAATCACAAATATTGATTAAATTTATAATTTAAATGGTTGTAATTTGCTTAACATTTCATTTATGATCCGATTGAAATGAACTAAACACTAAATGTTAAGGGAAGTTTACCAAAATACAATAGTCAAAACTGCATTTAAACCGATTTAGCCGTTTCTGAGATTAGCGTGCACAAATTAACAGATATACAGAAAAGAAAATTAAAAATTATTGTTTTGGGTTCTATTATATATTGATAAGTGCCCTTAATCATATATATTTTTATATATCTTCTTCCATTCTATTAGTCTATTTTTATTATATGTATAGATTAGCCGTGGAGTTCTAAATTAAAGTAGTCTAAGTTACTACTTATTATATAAGCTTTCTGTAGCCAGTGAAAGTTTCGTCAAATCCGTCCAGCCGTTCAAAAAGACGACAAAATTTTTAAAAGATGTTATTGTATAGACAAAGCAAACGCTTGATATTATATAGTTTATATTTTTTGCATACATCCGTAATATCCGTTATAGACGTGAGTTGGTTTTTTCTGGCATCATAGATATACCGTTAACGAATCCTTTTGTTGAACATAAAATTTTAGACATGAAATTTATTGTATTGCAGTGGTGACCGACGATGACCTATCGATATTTATTGCCAGAGATTGCGCTAGAATTGTCTTTATTTTCGTACTAGGTGTGAATTAGATTGCTAAGTCGAATTGCATATACAATTTTTTAAAACTGGCATTAGAATTTTTTGCAATTATAGAGCGAGTTGTTAAAAAAATTCAAGCAATAATTAGTTTTTTGGTTAATATGTATTTAAATGACTTAAAACCTGAATTGACAGATAACACTGAAACTTTAAATTATTTTGATTTCTCCGCTCTGGTGATAAGACAAACCGCAACGTTGATTTTCGCCAATGAAAAGACAATGTCTCAAATTCGGGCGGAAAGTGGAGAACGAAGTGTCCTTGACTCTAGGTTCTTACAAATATTGGTAACGGACCATTTATTTAAAAGCACTCTGTCATTATTTATTTTAAATATAACAAACTTGTTCAATCGCGTTTTGTAGGTCAAAGAATTCTATTAATGAGTTAATTAATGATCAACAATCCGATTTAAATGAATACTAAACATATTAAATAACTTATGTTACTGTCAAACATGTTTTTAGGAATATCATAGAAAAAACTAAGAAAAAATATATTTTATGTATTCTATCTAAAATATATTTTATATTAAAATACTTAATTAAAGTATTTTAACTTGAACACTAAGTATATTGGTAAAGTATCAGACTGTAAACGCATTGTATGGTTGGACTCTCACTCAGGGGCATGATTGTATATTTAAATTATTTTAATTTTGCCGCTAAGATAAAGCGGTTCTCGTTGTCCACCTTTATTCATTTTTACTACTTATTAGTTAGTAAATAGCGTTCTATGATAATAGCTTCGTAACAATTTAAAAATAAGTTTCAATGTCTATGTATATATTTTGACTGACGCAGTCCAAATTATTCACCACAAAGATATCAGATTGTTCTTTTAAGCCTATTTTAGTCAGTATTCCGTGCGTTCCGTACGTTTTCATTACAACAAGTTGCCACATTCATTTGGATTTATAAATGGGATGGGATCATATGATTAATTTAAAAAATATATCTTTCATTATCTATATGCAGGTGTGTCTGTCTATACACATAGTATAGAAAAGATTAAGTAAATGTCGGCCTTAAGACCATTACAGTAATGGTAATAATTCAAAATAAATAATATTAAATGTTTTGATATATGAGTTCATACTATTCCTCGTACGTGATTGTTGAACTTTTTGCTGACACTTTGCCTTAAGTACCTCCAATAATTTGTTAATCATTCTCTTGAACACTTTTTGTGCGCACAAATCTAACTGTTAAAGGCAGTTTGTTTTTGAAAATTATTCCATTTAAAATTTAAAGTTATGAAGTAGGAGGATTTATTTTTTGTTATACTTGAATAAACAAAATTTTTAAAATCGATTACTTAATATATACATATACTAATCATACTAATTATTCGATAAGTAGGAGGATTTATTCTTGCTTATACTTGAATAAACAAAGTTTTGAATATCGATTACGTAATATATACATATACTAATTACTACAAATAACTACTTTATAGTATTGAGAGTAAAAAATTAAAAATGATCATAGTTCACTGTGAAAGAATTTACAAAATATTTATCGATTTAGGAAAATGTAATAACAGTGCGTTCCGTTTGATATGTTTAATGAAATAGAAAATGAATACACTTGCCTAATTGAATTAATTTTGCAACAATTTCATATCTTATCTTAATGTTTTATCATATTAATGTAATATGGCACACTACGACGGCCGTAAAATTGTACAATGTCTATAGTATACACTGATAATAATATATATTATAATATGTAACTAATAAATTGTATATTATTTTTAAACTTATTTGAAGGCTTTTGATGTCAATCAAGTTGGTCGAGTACCAACATAGCTCAAACAATTGAAGTGTTATTCGTAACAAAAAGTATTTTTTTACCGTTATTCATAATCACTTTATATTATTCTAAAGTTTTATTTACAAAACAAAATATATTGAAGTTCTTCAAATGGAGCAGGGATCTTGAAATTGGTTTTTAAAACTAGAAATTAGGCTGAGCAGCTTGGTGATGCTTCTGCTCGAATCGGCCTCCAGATGAACTTGGATGAAACAAGATAAGTTCGCTTGCTGGGCAGTGTATATGTCAATGTTAGTTATACTTATCCACTAGCTTAAGACCCGGCGTGCTAGTCAGTGTTACAGTTTAAGTTATATACTTCGTTGGAACGAATCCGAAATGAACGTGTTCTGACAGAAAACTAAAACCATCGACATAACTTATAGAATTAGCAACCTGTGGCAGTGGGAGTGGGCTGGTCACAGTTATCGCGGAATCGATTACCATTAAGATCTAAAGTAACGTTTTGACAAGCATAGAATGGGACGCCCTCCAGTTAGGTAGCTGACTAATGATTGGAAGCGAAAAGTTGAATATTGAGCTAAGTAGCGTGCTACTGGAGAGGCATAATTCTGGTAGTGGACAGAGTCGAGCTGATGATAATGAAGTACATCATTCCCTGTACCAAGGCGCATAGCCTACTTTAAACATATACCCGTAGGTAATGTACTTACCTACGGTATATGTTTAAGATAGGCTATGCGCCTTGGCTCAAAATTAGTCGGAGGAATCATTATATAAAGTCTAGACTCATGACATTACCGGGTTTTGTATAACAATATCTGTTGATTTAACATTCCGTAGACTGGTTTGAAACTGGTTATTATTTACATGTTTATTATAGACTGACGATATAATATTGTCTAATAAAAAACTTTAATCGGTTGTTATTAAAAATTAAGTTTTTTATTACTATTCACTATATTCGAGACAGACTGCCTAGATATAACCTAACCGAACCTAATATATCAAAATATTACAAAATATAATATCATCATCATCAGCCCTTCTGCGTACACTGCTAGATATAGGCCTTTTCCAAGCCACGCCACTTAGTTCGATCTTGGGCTCTTCGCTCACAATCGTTGCCAGCCATTTTGTGTATGTCACTCCACCTAGCTGGAGGGCGTTCTACAATACGCTTCAATGGCAAATATGTTTAAAAAAAATGGCTTTAAAATCTGTAATCATAAATTTTAATTTGTCTATTACAATTTCAAAATCTCAGTTGTGAACAACTAAATCCATTAATCAAAATTTTAGAAATTCGAAATGAACGTCGATTGATGACATAGACACATTATACCTTCAAAAAATAATGTTCGTCATTTACTAAAAAAAAAAACACATAATAGACATTGGCCATATTATCCGCCTGTCAAAACTTTTAGTCACTCTTTGAAAGATAAAGATTCTGGAAATATTTTCACTAATAGACATTTTGTAAACAGTATTATTTAGTATAAACAATTGAACAACACAAATTTGTTTCAAGCGCTAGGTTGAGATGCGTTACGAATTGCCGCGTTAAAAGTCCAAATTATAGAATATAATACGTACCAATAGTAAAAAAAAAATTTTTCTTGTGTATGTAAAATAAATTAATTGTAAATTATTATTTTTTCAGCTTCTAGCTTTTTACCGTATTGCAGGCTTAGTCAGAGAGAACCTAGATAGCGTGTTAAGTGGCAGGACAAGGTCGGATGCGGAGAATAGAAACTTATTATATTATGATCATTCCATCTAGTCAGAATCGAACCTACAACCAATCTCGCTTACAAAACGTCACTGATGCGCCATGTCCTCAAATCAATAAGAATATATTCATATCACAATATGATTGCGTAAATACGTCAACATTTTGAAATGTTACCTCTGCAAGAAAAAGCAAGATTGATTTTACGTTTATCGATCTATTATTAAATACAAACACTACTAATAGTTATATAAGTAAGCCTTTCCAGCCCTTTTAGACCTTTTATAAGTCTATTTCCATATTTTTATAAATACTTTCTTTCATAAAGGTGTTTTATAACTTAAAGCTAAAATTCGAAAGTCTACATATCCTTATCTAAAATCACCCGCCGTTATGCTAATAAAAATGGTTTAACATCTGATTATGTATAAAAAATCTATCGTATTTTCTTGTAATATCCCCGTTTTTAAAGTAAATTCCAGATAGAACGTTAAATCGCTCTAAAATCAACATTTGATTGACAATACAAAGGGTAACTTCAAAATGTCCCTCATTGATATTATCCCCTTCAACAACCCACTAGCATAAGTACCGAGTATACAAGCTATAAATACAAGCCTATTACTATGGTCAGTAGAGAAACATTGTAACTATAATTTCTGTTTTTTTAACTTCACCGGTTTATATTGCATATCAGGATAGGCGGACGGAACCTGACCAACACACTCCGTTCTCCACTTTCCGTGTGAATTGGTGACATTGTGTGTTGAGTTACGGCACTCAACTCCGCGCGTTAAGTTACCAGAGGGAACTAACTTTAATATAATCATTTTCAGAGTGGGTATCGAACCCACGAGCAATCTTGTCTACAGTCAGACGTTGTCCCACTGTGCTATTTTATTTCCACTTTTATCAAGAAACTAACGTAATTTAAATTAAGTACTCTATCGCGTTTTAAAAATCAAAATAATCTGTGATTATTACGGCAAATTATAAACAATGCTTGCATCTTATTATATAGTGAAGTTTTAAAAACAATTGGCGCTGCCCGAGTTCCAATTTCATAACAAACCACTAATTGTAATGTATGTATGTAAACTTAGCGTGTAAAATTTTGTCAAATGGAATGAGAAGGTAGAATAGAATAGAAGTGGCCAGTTACGTTAAGTAACTTTAATATTTCATTTATTATTGGTAGTAGTTTCATTAATTGTCTAGCTCTTGAGACCAGTGAAAAGTAATATTCCTTTGCAGTGTGCAGGTGTATAAAAATTAGATTGTGACTTTGAAGTCTCAAACCTACCACACAGTCAGCTCTTTCTGCAAGAATCCAGGGCAGTACACGAGGCAACTAAGAAATCGTTGGCGGTAGTTTGATATAATAATCTCATCAAAACATAAATGTGAAATGAGTACCAAGTTCAATATATACGCCTTGGTTGATGACGACAAAAGTAGGGACATCTAAATAGGTGCCAAGTTTAATGGTCAGCCCTAAAACTTATTTAGAACCACATAAAATAGTTTCATTTATTTCTCAATAGTAATTAAATTATGATATTTTCACCAAACGGGAATCAAACCCGCAGCCAATAGCGATTACAGTCAGATACTGCCACACTGCGCCACGATAGCCACAGAAAACATAATTATAACTTCTAAAATATATATTATTGTTGGATATTTCTATTATTAATAACTTTTACTTAACAAATTATGGCGATTGCAAGATCATAAATGCAAATTGCTTTACAAAGAAAATACAACGTAAAAATATAAATATGTAAACGATTTATGCAGCAAAAGTATCATATAATTATGTACTAGTGAGAAACTACGTATATAACGGCGTTTAATCGATCA
Source organism: Podotricha telesiphe (assembly GCA_038994665.1). Classification (NCBI taxonomy): domain Eukaryota; kingdom Metazoa; phylum Arthropoda; class Insecta; order Lepidoptera; family Nymphalidae; genus Podotricha; species Podotricha telesiphe. The sequence continues at coordinate 176,603 of JAOYRR010000355.1, forward strand.
ATATAATCAACATAGGTTATAGCTATATGTAAGGTATAAAAAAGCATATACAAACACTTTTTTTATATATCGATATAATTCAGCTATAACTATGGTGAAATAAATAAAATGTTAATCGAATTTTATATTTTCATATAAAGTAATAGCGAAGGCCATTGTGGCGCAGTGTCACAGCGTCTGAATGCAAACGTGAATTTAATGCAATTATTTTCATTTCCTTGCTCTGGTCTTGCCTACAGACAAAGTGCGGCGTTGAGTTCCATTCTACTCATACCGCACTGGCTTAAACTCGGGCGGGAAGCGGAGACCTGAGTGTCTTGACACTAGTTTCCCTCTGACTACCATGCTATGCGAGAAACATCGTGAAGCTGCAAAAAATAAAATATAACGTAGTAAATACGTAATTGAATGAAAACATTGGTCGCAGGTTCGACTCCAATCTGGGATAAATTACATTTATAATATAGTATGGGTTAAAATTTTTTCAACGATTCCTTTAGAGGAAATATAACTTTGAGTTACCCTCAGGAAGGTGAGAGGTAGAGGGAGGTCTCTACACGGTGTCGCAAAGTAGCAGCGTGAAGTAATATGAGTTTTAAAATAAACGTCACGCCTGCTCATAATAAAATTAGTGCCGCACATAACCTTGCAGCGGAACAATACGCATAGCGCTTTACCTAAATACCTTGGATGTTTGTTTTTATTTGCATAAACAAGTAATCTGTAACTTTTTTTAATTTAAAATCATTAGTTATATATATATTTTTTAACATTTTTTAAAGTGTTATTCCCACACTAAGGGAATTGAAAAAGACATATTTAGAAAACGTATAAAAATTTGAACGCAGCGTTCATGCACTAACTCATGGCTTAGCGGTCAGAGCGCTTGACCGGTTTTCAAGAGGCGCGGGTTCATCCCGCTTCGTTCAAATTTTTATACGTTTTCTAAATAAATCATTAGTTATTTTTAATTTGTTAGTAACACTGTATATGTGTTTTGTGCCCGCATAGAATATGAACAAGAAAACGTAAAAAACGTAATTAAAAGTAGGGGCACTCGAACCCGCACCTTTTGGAAACCGTCCAAGCGCTCTGACCACTAAGCGTTAAGCAAAAATAAGTTGTAACAAGCTTATAATAATTTCAACGTAGCTGGATAATAAGTCAGACGGTTGTTTGTTGGTTACATAATGTTATTTGTATATGATTTTAAATGTATATTTATGGGAAATTTATAATATGAATATTTACCTTGGCGCAATTGAAACACATGCGCCTGCGCGTGTTGGACTGAGTTTATTTTTGTGCAATAGAAGTTCAAATCTCACTTGAGTTTGCTTAGTAAAGTTGTGTAATTTTCTCTTTACTTTTCTTTATGAAATATATATTTTTAAATCTTTTATCTAAGTCTGTAACTAACACTTAGTTACATTTGATTAGCAAAGGCCAAGTACAAATCAACAATAAAATTACATACATGTGAAAATAAAAACAGTTATGTCATTATGATCTAAACTGCGGAAGAGATCGTTAAATATGTATAAATTATAAACATTAACTTGACCGCGAGGTTTCGCATGCTTGTTGCTAGTTAAAGTTGCAAGTCAATGATGAAATAAGGCTACCTTCATACGAACTTCGTATTTCTTTATAATTAATTATCTATATATATATATAGAACTATCTCAACAGTAAATACTAAAAATAACGATGTGAATAGAATTCGTTTTAAATATATAATATTAAGATATAAGTATTACTCAATTTTAACTGTTTTGAACTGAAACTATTTTTAACCGGAATAATCGCGTATATTATTGATATTCGAAAATACATTTTCATTTCAAAATGTGTTGTCGTCTCGATAATCAAAGTTTTTATTACAAAAATTGTAACTGGTTTTACACTGGGCTACGTAGGAAAATTGAGTAAAAATTTTACCGAATTTTACCCATAATACAAATTATCGTAAAACATTGCATGTCGGGTAATGCACTCGATATATTCGTAGTTGATTAAACTCAATTGCACAATAAGTCTTTATAGAATCAATATGCAAATATATCCATATGACTAATGCCTTTGTTACTCCAACGCGACGCCCGGTTGCTATGTAGAACATGCCGGCCGTCGAAATGACAGCTACGGTTAGCTGCAACGTTAGATGACGCGATTTCTGGTTTTTGTTTTGTTAATGGCCCTAAATTGCTATGTTATTCTTATTGTAAGTGCTATAGTACTTTGTAGTTTTCGTTAATATAGAAATTATTAACAGATATTTCGATACGTCAATTTAATGATAATTAAAAATAAACACGCTGTGAGCGTATTGTATATATTCTTAACTCTGCCCTCTAATTTTGACAGTAAATTAAAATTGACAGTTGTAACTATCATTGTCATTTTTAGCTGTTCGTGCAACTTGGTCATAGCACGTTTACTACGAAATAAAGAAGTGTTCAACATGTAATAAGAACCGTACGCATTAATTAATTAAATTTAAATATCCATGTAATATGAATGAAATTATCTGTTATAAGCACTTTAAACTAAGACATTTTTGTCTATTCCTTCAAATTAGTAATTGTTAGAAGTAAGTTCTTAAGATTCTTTTTTGTATCATTTGTGTAGGAATGTGCAATGGTCAGACAAGACAAAGGGCATAAGACCATTAAGGTAACAAAATATATATTTGTCTTTTTAAATGTTAATAAATAAAATAAAATAAAAATAATAACTGATGTTATAGAGATCATCGTGGCGCAATGGCAGCGTCTGACTGTAAACATGATTGTTGTGGGTTCGATTCTCGCTCCGGTAATTAATTATATTTAAACTTTCATTTCCCTGCTCTAGTAAGATAAAGCGTGGTTGAGTTCCGCCAATCAACACGCAATGTTTCGAACTCGGGCGAAACAACCCCAACAATATTTTTTCTCTTGTATCTTCCATATATAGATAACAATCAGTTATATTTGTATTATATGTATTTATTTATTTTATAGCGTTATCCCGCATAGCAGGTTATAACCAACCTAGAGGGTAGTCAGAACTATTAAAAACACCCCGTTCTCGACTTTCCGCCCTAAATCGAGACATCGCATGTTGACTGGCAGTCTCAGGTGCCAGAGTGAAGAAATTGAATTAAAAAAATATAACTATCTAGACTCTAGACTTTTAAATTGCAAAAAAATGTTCTGTTATGTTCGTGATTATTTGACTCTAGCTGCGTTAAGATATTATAATTTAATATTGTTTTTAACTAATTGAAGGACGCATACTTCTTTCATCCAATTAGCATTTCTGCAAGGCGATCTGTAAAGGGTATTAAATATTACTATAACAGGTATTGTTGTAGCAATACCGTAATTATTTATGCTCAAGCAGTTTAAAGTTAAAAGGTTTTTTTAAATCCGTTTTAAATTTTATTTCAAGGCAACGCGTACAATGTCCTCTATGCATGCATATTGCAGAACCTATAGAAGCTTTCACTCCATATTTCGTATCTTAGTGTGTAGAAGTTCTAATAATCCTTTATTGAGCAATAAAAGTTAGGTTACCTTTATGTTACAGATATTTTACAGTACTTATATAAACACTTGAATTATTACTGTAGTTTCCGATATGAAAACTTTTCTATGAAAACTTAAGTCACCGGTAGGCTTGTTGCTAACTGGCTAAGGTACGCGCGTGAAGCTGCAATCGCTAATTTAAATGTATTCTTAAAATTTAAATACAATACTGAAATTAATTGACTAAAAAACATCAGTATCGTATTATGAAAATATTGTGTTGTCGTTGAGTCCGGACACGTGATCATATTTTTGAACCAATTACGCAAGAAGTCGGACAAAATAGTGTTATATATATATATAATGTAATGTAGAAAATCCTTTAACGCTATTTTGACCGACGTATATATATATAGGTCACGCAACACACAATGTCTAGATTTTGGGCGGAATGTGGAGTACGTAATGTCAGACAGAGAGCAGTCAGAGAGAACTTTAAGTCAATAGACTTAAAGTTCTCTCTGACTGCTATGCGTCAGGCTTCAGATAATGCGATGTATAGTTCATATTATCTGAAGCATATTCAAGTGAAATGCAACTGAATAATAAATATATAATTTATTCTAAATGTATTGATTACTAATTAATTTAAATTAAGTTAAAAAAAATAGTAATAAATGAATGTGCTTGTTTTATGTTAGCATACACATAAAAGATACACGCGTAAACAATTTAGTACTTTACACACCGTTCAGTAGGTACTTTTTTAAAAGACATATTTAGAAAACGTATAAAAAATTGAACGCAGCGTGATTTGAACGCGCGCCTTTTGCAAAACCGTTCTAGAGGCGCCGGTTTTAATATTTTTTAGGTTTTATACGTTTTCTAAATATGTCTTTTTCAATTTCCTAAGTGTGCGATTAACACTTTAAAAAATGTTAAAAAAAGGTACTTTTGAGTTAAATATAGTATATATATAACTCCATCTTACTAGATTTTTTTTCTGTAAACTTTTTCTAAATTTTGTGCTTGGTTTTAGCGTTTTTATATATGTCTTAACAGTTTTGTTTGTGTCGTCCTTTATTCAGAAATCAAAATTGTAATGCTTTTATAGTAAAAGTTTCTAAAAACAGCCCAGTTTAAAAAACCTTGTTGCCATGCAATTTGAAGTGATTTAAGGATTTCAGTCTAACCTAGATAGAAATTGAGGACTTAGAATTAATCTTGTAAAGAGTATAGTAAAACAAAACATATCAGACAGACAACGAAAAATGTGTAAAAATTGTTGTAATTATTGCAAATTTCAAGTTCTTATTATTCTGCTCTATATTTATGTTAATTTATTTAAATTTTACATATAATATATACGAATGCTAAGTTTCGAAACGAAAGTAACTGTGGCCATCGTTGCTCAGTGGGACAGCATCAAACTGTAATACACGTTCCAGTGGGTTCGATCCCCGTTCGATGGAACCCTTATATTTAATATATTTTAATTTCTGCGCAAGACACGTCGCTACGTTGGGTCTCTCACACAAAACACAAAAAGCGTCAAGCTGTAAAAAAGGTAAAAGAAATTAATTCTTATAACTGTAACCGACTGTGGAAAAGATGATATTTAGTTTAATACACTAGTTATAAGATATAAAGGCAACATTCACCTACTAACGTAAGTGTCACCTTGAGATAAACTCTATCAAATCTATTGATTTTTAACATTTTTTAAAGTGTTATTCACACACTTAGGATATTGAAGACAATATTTTTAGAAAACGTACTTGAAGTCGCTTGGACGGGTTCCAAGAGGCGCGTGTTCAAATCCCGCTGCGTTCAAAGCTTTATACGTTTTCTAAAAATATGTTTTAGAAATCTATTGATATTACTTACTTTATTGTTAAGTGTATATATTTAACTATTTATTGTTTTTAATACATAATATTCTTCGTTGAAAATCTGCTTTATGTAACTTTTAAAATCAAAACTAATACCGCAGTTCGCTTTATGTGAACTTTAAGTAATTTTTAGTATTTTTAAAGTGTTAATCACACACTTGGGAAATTGAAAAATATATTTATTTTCCTTTCCTACTTGGAAAACGTCCAAGAGGAGAATCTTAATCATTTGTGTCACAAGTTCTATTTAGTTAGACATATCTTGTTCTATGGAGAGAATGAAAATTTTAAACCATTATAAAAAATACCATTACTTAAATAATTAACAACAACATTATAAAACATATAACATTTAGAAGTGCTAGATTTATTACTGACATAATACTTCTGCATTTTTAGACGTTTTACTACCTATATTAGTTATATGTTATATATTTACTTACTTAGAAACACAAAACAGTCTACGTAAAGTTCAAAAACATATTTAGAAAACGTATAAAAATTTGAACGCAGCGGGATTTGAATCCGCGCCTCTTGAAAACCGTTCAAGCGCTCTGGCCGCTAAGCCATGCGTTCTACATACAGCTGCGTGTAGGTTCAAATCCCGCTGCGTTCAAATATTTATACGTTTTCAAAATATGTCTTTTTCAATTTCCTAAATGTGTGAATAACACTTTTAAAAATGTAAAAAAAAATACAAATGATTTATTTACCATTCGAAGGCTGAAACTATGAATATTCGTGTTGTTTTTTTTTTGTACTCTTATATTGTATCGTTAGTGTAATTAAGGCAATAATCTAGGAAAATTAAAGTTCGTCACCCGATGCAATTAAAAGGCTATTTTAAATAAGCCCTTAGTCTTACCGCAACTGGACAGAAATATGCAAGCCGGTTCTGCTTCTATTCAATCTCGTCTAACTCGGGCTCTATTTATATAGCTTCTGTTGTTCGATTCTAAATCCGATAACCAATTATTTGAACAAGAACAAAAAAATCGAACGTGTATAAATATATATATATATATATATTAAAAAACTGAAGACGAGATACTCATTAACTGTTCCGCTTGGTACTCTTGGCCACACGCAGATTTTTTTCTTACATTTGCTGACATCAGCGAGGCAGTCGTTTCTAATTGATGAATTAATTAACGAAACAATCTAATGACACTTGTTCATTGTTATAATATATTTTTACGTAATAACTAGTATTAATTATGAATGCAAAATTAAAATATTTCTATGTAATAGCAGTGAATTGAGAATACCGCATACCGCGTTCACAATTTACATCGGTTTATAATATAGGGTGTTCGAGGATTATTAAACCTTATCTTCACATTATATATTTTATTATTAAATATACTTTAAAATTAAAATTACAGTGAGTTGCCTCACTGTTATTTGTTATAAAAAAAACAGTGTAGTGTAGCTTACTTACCTATTTTTAAGTAGACGTCTATACTGTTTCGTATTACATCCATAAACAGTGGTTGAATTGTTTGAGTTGACAGAATCACTACAATGCACTATGAAAATTATATTCAAGCGGATACGACACTCTGCTTTTTATAAACAACGTTCAATATATCGATATTTCGTATTTTCCTCGTGCGTGCCGAGTACACGTGCTGCCGCCTCGAAGCAGCTCTACCGTCTAAGTAGTATGTTAGTAGTTATTAAGAAAGAGCCAGCCAAGACCGTACTATAGCGGCAGGGCTTCAGACGTTCATTTCTCTAACTTCAGTTGTAATTTAACAGCTATTGTTAATATTTAAACCTTTTGCTTGTTTATTCTTATAGCGTTAGTAAATTTTTATATAAGAATTAAGTTTGTTTTTTTTAAATTGGCGATATAAAATATTGTTTGAAGTTACTATTGGCGTGTCCGGTTGTGAGTACTATTTTTCTATTTAAAGATTATTATTATAAAATCCAGATCGTTGGTTTACACAGTACGTTAAGTTAAGTTAGTGACAAAATATGGAAATTTTCTTTTTTCCTCATAGCAGTGTAGTCAGAGAGAACCTAGTGTCGAAACACTCCGTTCTCCACTTTCCGACAGACATCGAGACGTTGCATGTTGAGTAGCGGAACTCAACGCCGCGCTGTCTTTGGTACTAAAGTGAAGAAATGAAAATATTTTTTAAATATAATCATTACGCTGAGTGGGAATCGAACTCACATCAAATCGTGTTTCAATTTACAATCAGACGCAGTTCCACTGCGCTCGACGGCCTATATCTATATTATAATAAAACAGTAAAAAAATGGTGTCTGTAAATTGAATATATTTACGAAAAAACAATCCTATATTGTTTCTATTTGTTTTGGATGTAAATCCAGTAATAGAATATGAAGCTATGATTTTAACATTTTTAAAATCATAAAAAATCATTAACATTTTTAAAATCATTTTTAAAATCGTTCTCTTTGTTTGCTTGTATGCCTGTATCTTTGTAGCTACTGGACCGATTTGCATGATTTGTTTTGCGTTGTATACCTTTTAAGCTTGGTCCGGCTTTAGGGTTAAGTTGATTGTACATCTAATGTAGAATCATAATGGACCAGTATAAGAAATAAGAAAAAGGCATATAAAAAGGCGCTGACATATAAAAAATAAAGATGGCACTTCTGATGTAGTAGCATATAAGTCTATCTAAACCAATTATTAAACCAATTTAAATATATGCCCAATTGTTTTTTTTTTTTTAATGATTTGATTACATAATATTTTTGTATTATGCAAAAAAATTGTATTAGTGTATATCATATGAACTATACTATAGATATATTATACGGGAACAATTGAAATATACCGCGTTTATGTAAAAAAATCAAAACCCAAGACCGCGGCCTCGAATAACAAGCAAAATAAAAAAAAAACTATTTTAACGAAATATTACGTTGCTATCGCAAAGAAGCGATGTAGTTGACAGTGTTCTTATAATATTTAAAGATTATAATAATTTATTTCGTTTGGACCCCTGCGAAGTGACACGCGATTTGTACTTCTAGTCAATTGTTTTGTTTGTGTTTAATTTATTATCTACAATACTTATCGTTTATGATTCAATGCACATTAGCATTGCACTTGCACTAGCGACCTGCAACATGGAATTTTCACTGTCGGTGCCGTGTCTAGTTTCTCTTGGTATCTCAAAAACACTTGTTTTATATTGTCGTGTTTCTATTTCTATTTAAAATTCGGCATCTAATAACATCTAATAAAAGTTCGGCTATTCAACACGCAATGTGCCAGATTCCAGATTCGAGCGGAAAGTGGAGAACGGAGTGTCTTGACACTACCGACTACCCTGCTATGCGGAAAAAGCGTGAAGCTGTTGCTATTAAAAATAAAAATATATATATTACTTAATTACAGCATACATAACATAGAGGAAAGACAAACATTATGTGCTTACATAAATGTTTGTTTTGATGTTCTTAAGATATTTTTCTTCGAACTTATTTATATCTACTTATATATATATATATATATGATATCATATGTGATATTTTTAAATCAATCTTCTATTATTATATTGCTTATTATTTAGCGTTTCTATCATATTCTATTACGATTTCTTAAAAATGTCATGACTCGTCTATTGGACTAGTTGTTAACAAAGTCTAACAACACAGGTCGTGAGTTCTAGTTTCACCTACAACAAACTATACAAATAAACGTTTTTTAACTTAACACAAATATATTACTGTATTATATTTATTTATACATATTGTAATTCTTTGTAAACATATGCATAAAATTATTATTTTATTTTCAGCTTTACTCTTTTTATTCAGGGTAGTCAGAGAGGACCTAGTGTCAAAACACTGTTCTCCACTTACCGTCCGAATTCGAGACATTACATATTAAATGAGCAGATACATATATATTTTTTAATATAATCATTCCTCCAAATGGGTATTGAACCCACAACCAATCACGTTTACAGTCAGACGCTGTCCAACTGCGCCACGATTAATTATTTAATTATACATTATTATAATGTGTTTATCATGGGCGTAACTACTATCTGGGCATCCCTCGTAGAAGAGGACATCTCGCTAAGCTTTGCATATAAATCACAAATTCTTAATCAAAAATTTTAATCAAGTAATCTGTAGAGCTCTTATACACAATTTTTAATATGTATTTCAATGTAACTACAAAGTTATTATAAAAATGTATGATATAATAACATCAATCTTTTTATTTTCAAATCTAAATTTATCCTATAAAGTTCGTAGCTTAGTTATTTTTAAACTACATACATGAAAGCTTGAAATTTAAACGCCTCAATGATGTTAAAAAAGAAATTAGTAATTTAGTTTTCCTCAATTTTAATTAAGTAATTTTACTATTTTCATGATTAAATCGACAAGAACGTAAGGTTCTTTTTTTCAGACCATAGTGGCACAATAGGACAGTGTGTCACTGTAAACGCAATTTATGGTGGGTTCGGTTCCCACTCGGTGAAATCACTTCAATTTAATTATTTTCATTTCTCCATTATAGAGAAAGCGCGGCGTTGGGTTCCGCAACTCAATACACCATGTTTCGGTGTCGGGATGAAAGTGGAGAGATGAGTGTACTGACTCTAGGTTCTGAAATTACGAACTTACTTTGTTAAAGTAGGCGCGAAAGGCATAACTGCAATCTGTGAAAGTCTTTAAAGTAGACTTTGGCGTTGCGTACAGACGGTTCCTCTTTATGGGGAGTGTTCTGGGGAACTGTTTCCTGCCGCAGACTTTTCCAACCGCACAGTACGTAACTGACTGAAACTCTCACGGCACTCTACTACTGTGCGGTTTCGTAAAACTTCCTTCCACGTGTCACTCAACTGTGGAATGGCCTACCAGCGGCAGTGTTTCCAGGTCGGTTCGACATGGGTACCTTCAAAAAGCGCGTCTATTTTCACCTTAAAGGCCGGCAACATCCCTGTAGCTCCTTTGGTGTTGCACGGGGTCATGGGCGGCGATGATCACTTACCATCAGGTGACCTGAACGCTCGTTTGCCTTGCCTATGGTTTAAAAAAAAACTGCGAAATCTCTCTGTAACCTAAATACTAAAAGATACTTCGTCTAGAACTACGCTGAGCTTGTTTCTAGCACGTATTTTGAAAGCGGCATTACTAGAATCTTAATTGTATAATCGTGAGTCATTGATTAATGAATCTGTAATATTAAATTAAATTTATAAATAATTAGAATTGTTTAGTTATGAATTTGTAATAAGAAAAATTAACTGACTTCTGTAAATTAAACTAAGTTTTTTTTGCATGCTTCTTTGGCATATATCACATCACGATAGGCATGGAGAACCTAGTGTCAAAACACAATGGTAAGTGGCGGATCACAACGCCGTGCTTAGAGAAAGATATTACCAGACCATTTTATATCAGCCTCACGCTTTATCTTTATTCAAAACCATTCTGTTCTCCATTTTCTGCCTGATACGAGATATTGCGTGCTGCGTAAGCTCACCGCTCCTTGTCTTGTCACCAATGTCGAGAAATAAAAAAAGTCAGTTAAAATATAGTCAGTCTCCAGATTTAGAATCGAAAGTGGCCTCAACCATATGTTACAAATACTTGAAAGGGAATTGAACCCGCAAATATTGCGTGCACAGTGTGTCCCTCTGCGTCACGATGACGTCAACCTATTGAACCTGTAATATTCAATATTTTATAGTAGCTGTCACATAATTTTGAACGATTTGATTTTAAGCGTGAAATTATGTATGAATATTATTAATTGTTTATTGTCTTTTAAAAAAGTACCAATTAGTTTTTAAAATTTACTTTTTAATAATATTTTTTTTATCTGCGTTCATTTTCTCTATATAAACAAGTTACATGCCACCAGATCCTCATTATATAATACTACTTTATTGCAATTAAAACATTACATATAACATTTTTTTTTAATTTGCACACTTATGAAATTGAAAAACACATATTTAGGAAACGTGTAAAAATTTGAACGGCAGCGAAATTTGCACCCGCGCCTCTTGAAAACCGTTCAAGAATTTTCTAAATATGTGTTTTTTTTAAAACATTGCATACTTAAGTATTACGATCGTCGTGGAATACTGGATGTGAAGCTGCATCATTCATTCTCTTTAATCAGGTAATGTTGATTCACCTGAACTACTTGCACGTCTTTTTTCAAACGTGCCTTGTAAAAAGAACAAGAATAACTAACTCTATTTTTTTTATTTGCTTACATCACATAGACGATACAAAGCTAACTCGTTCCTCTCTCGTGTACCTTTATTGTATAGCAAAAAAATATTCTCACATTGATATTTTTCATTCATCTACTTCTTTTAAACAGAAGATTATAAATCAAAATATAATCTGTATTAGTTTGATACTTCAACTACTACAGACACACATTCGCACGCACGTATGCGAGCAAACAAACACACACACGCACGCACACACATACACACTCGCTCACACGCAATACACACACGCACATAAGAGTAAGGGAGCATATTAATATATTATTTATTTTACTTTTTTTACGTACTTTTTACTTTATTTTTTCATAATTGCTTAGTAGCAATTATATATATATATATATATATATATATATATATATATATATATATATAATGTATAGTTACAATTGTTACAATATTCTCATAACATGTAAGATCGTAATGATAGCTCTGTACCTAAAATCAGTATGTAAGAGGAAAACTGTTATTGGCTTTTTTACGTAAAAGTTTTTTATGTATTTTAATTATGTAATGCTGTTGTTATAAATGAATAAATAATAAAAGTGTTAGTTCACGAAGAAATATCTTTACAGAAGATGTATGTATGTATATATATATTATAACAATATGTATATATATATTATAACGGATGTATTTATATATTATAACAATAAAATAATTATAATTGTAGTTTTAGCAATGAGTAACAGTATACAGTTGAGACTGGACTATGATATTAGGAAATTGAGATTTTGCACCTCTCACTTAATTAATAAATAAATTAAAAAATAAATCCACGTTAAATTTGATCTAGGAAATATTTAAAACTTTGTTTAAAATTTTAGAATTGCTTTATTTATAGCAGCCTTACACTTTTTCTGTATAGACAGAAAGTACGTAGTTACAAGAGTCAGAGAATAGAGGGTGCGCTTTCCGCCCATATTCCGCACAGCGTTTTATTCGGCGGAACTCGACGCCGTGCTTTATTTTACCAGAGACACAAACACTGTGTTTACATTTAATAATTCATTCTAAGAGTTAAGCTTCTTCTCTTCGCATTAAATAAACTAAGTATTAGTCTTAGGTTTCATTACTTACTGTAGTTGTAACTTAATTAGTTGCAATATTTAGATTTAAATTTTTCGGTAACAATATTTTTTTGAGTTCCGCAATCAGCGCACAGAGTCTTTTATAATATATTTATCACATATATTATTAAATCTATGTACAGGTTTAGTTAAAGCTTGTTTTATTTTAAATATTGTTATCTTATATTAATACGTCAAAGAGAAACTTTACACCTGCAAATTTTTACGAGATGGAAAATGGAATTTTGGTGTCGTTAAAAGTTTATATAAAGAAAAACTACAGAAAGCATATTAACATATTTTATAATAATACATTAAAAATATATTAAATTAATATAATAAATGCAAGGCACACTACTATAAGTTTGACATAGACGTCTGTATAAAGTGACATACACGTTGCTAAGGCAACGCGGATTTTCGCTTCTACCACCGGGCTACTAGTCAAATTTGAATTGTAACTATTTTTTCAATATAAATATAACAATTTGCTCGAGTGGGAATCGAACACACGCCCATCGTGTTCACAGTCAGACGCTGTCCCAATGCGCCATGATGGCCTCAAAGTTCAAAGATTTCAATTTGTTAATAAAAACTGCCCACCATACTAAACAACTGTTACTAATGCGGCATTTATTTATGTTTATTGTTTAGCTGGTCTAACATGATTCATCTTTAACTTTTTCAGATATTTAATTGTTATATGACAATGGAAAATGCCTATCACGAACAGTTTTTGTTAAGAGGTTACCTTAATAAAAACTTTTCAATGTGCTAATTTATTTATTCCATTAAAGTTGTACTTCAGGCGTTCCACTCTGCGAAATTAATTATACACTAAGTTTTGCTTAGGTCTAAAGGCTATACAACGAAAGTTTCATACAAATACGTCCAGTAACTTGGAAGTGCGCGTACAAACAGACAAACAGACAAAAATAATTAATTCTAGTACTGTTGTTGCATCTAACTAAATTATTTTTTCGTAAATATATTCAATGTACATATACAACTTTTTAAATGTTTTATTATAGTATAGGTCGATGACACAAAAACTATTAATATTCATTATACATTAAAAACTATTGAATTAATCAAACTTGTTTTAAGTTACAACTAGGATCTGGTATAGACCAACATGGAAGAAGTAGTATAATCTACACATATAATAAAAATGTAACTGATGGCTGTCTGTACATGGTAGATATATGAAACAAAATATAATTAGGGGCATTTATCAATGTAATTAGTAATAGAACCCAAAGCAATGATTTTTAATTTTCTTTTGTATTTGTCTGTTTGTTTGTGTACGCTAATCTCAGAAACGGTTTTACCAATTTGAATGCAATTTATGCAAACTTTATGGCGGATGAAAAAATTAAATAGTTTTCTCGTGTAATTTACGCAAGTGAAACCGCGAGCGGGTCGCTAGTTAGAAATAAAAATAGGGGTACTTTACTGAAATAAAATATTTGTCAATATATTATTTTTTGCTTTATACGAGGAAAGGTTAACATTGATATTATCTTTGAGTGTGTAGCTATTGTCCATTATAGCCGGGGATGTCCCTAGTCAGAAAAAAAACCTAACGTATTTTTAATATTAATTATAATGTATTTTTTATCTTTGAACCTAGTGTCAAGACACTCCGTTCTACACTTAACGGCCGAAATCGGAACGATGCGTTTTGAGTGGCGGAACTGAACGCCGCATTTTCTATTAGGTACCAGTGCGGAGACATGAAAATAATTTAAATATGATCATTCCCCTGAGTGGGAATCCAACCCACAAGTAATCACGTTTACAGTCAGATGCTGTCCCACTACGCCCAGACGGCCTTTACTTTTTAATCAAAAAGAAACTGAACTTCAAAGATACTAAAACAATTCTCTGTATGTATATCCGTAAACAATGGTTCTATTTGTGAATAAATAACTATTATTTAGTACACGTCATAATAAAATTTGTCCTGGTCACGTCCACTAAGAAAACTCACGTCTTGTAATATATATTGTAACTAGCGACCATCTCGCGGCATCTGTCCTGTGTACACTGTGTAACTACACGACTTAACTATTTCGGATTTCGCCCGCTTTCTCAGTTATATCACAAAAAATTGCTTTAATTTATAATTTAAATGCTAGTAATTTACTTAAGCTTTTATTCATGATCCGATTGAAATGAACTGAACACTAAATGTTAAGGGAAGTTTACCAAAATACAATAGTCAAAACTGTATTTACTTCGGTTAAGCCATTACTGAGATTAGCGTGCACAAACGCACAGACAAACAGAAAAGAAAATTAAAAATCAATGTTTTGGGTTCTATTATATCGACAATAGCCCCCAATAATATTATTTTTCACCGCTCTGGTACCTGAAATAGAGCGCGGCGTTGAGCTGCGTCACTCAACACGCAATGTCTTGACACTAGATTATCTTTGACACCCTGCTACGCGGGAAAAAGCATAAAACTGTCAAAACGAAAGAAATATCAGTAATGTTAAGAAATTAAACAACTTTCGTCCTTTACTAATGTTTTGTTCTTTCTTATTGAAACTTAAGTTGCTTTAAAGTTTTAAAAATAGCTGAGACAATTACTGCCTTATAGAAGAAGCTACTTACTTGTTCGTTCGACACTAACTTTGAGATTTATTTGTAACTATTGTGATTCATTTATCTTTGAATGATGGCTGTTTAATATTGTTTTTACATCTATGACATATTATATTACAAATTTTTAATACTGGAGACCGAAGTGTCTTGACACTAGGCCCTCTCTGGCAACCTTGCTATGCGGAAAACGTGTAAAGCTAAAAAAAAAACTTAAATATTGAATTTATTTAGACTTAATTTTAATATTTTTTATTGACTCTACCAAATTGAGCTATTAACTTTCCTTACTTTATACTTTCCAGATAATCTTTTATATTTTTCATTATTTGAAATAATTCATTTTGAAATAATTAATTTAATAAATAATTAATAAAAATATAATTTAATTCTAAAAGCAATGTGCTGACATACTTATTATTTTTTAAATAAATAATATTTTATTTACATAAAAAAACTTAAGGAAGTATCTACTAATCCGTTTTAATGAAGTCTATGTCTATTTTATTATCTAAAAAAAAAATCGTAATCTGCACATTACACATGATTTTTTGGTATTAATGTGCTTGATTATATCCATAAATTTTATCATACAAGGCTACAAATATGACTACAACTAGTTTTCATTGACAACTTCCTTCATTTTGTTTAGGTTATTTACAGACTGATTTCTATATTTCCTTCTTTTCAACAAAAAAATCCATAAGTAGAGTATGAACATTTTATAGATATTTTTCCATACAATTACATAGAATTTTATAATAAGAATTTATACTCAGTATGTTTTTTTTTGTTTTGGGTTTATTTAAATATAATAAGTGTACATAAAATTAAAATTACTATATTAATAATAAATTTCTTATTAAGTTAAAAATAACTTTACTATGGATATGGATTTTATGTTCATAGGTACATAGAGTATAAGATTATTGCATACTCAAATCAACAAAGGAATAGGCAGTAGGCATAGCATTACATTGTGCTAAAAAAATAACGCGTTTCAAGTAACTATATTGATCGGTTTCTTACCGTATATTTATCACCTTTCTACAGTCTTAAATAAGAGATAAACTAGTGTCATGACGCTCCGTTCTCCGTTTTTCGCTCGATTTCGTAATGAGAATATTTTAAACATAATCACTCACCTAAGTGGGACTCGAAACCACAACCATCGCGGTTTATAGCTAGACGCTATCCCACTGGACCACGAGGGCCTCTCACTTGTAGTATCTGATGTATTTATTACATATTTACTTATATTTATTACCATATTTTTGTTGTAGATATACGAAGTATGTCAAATGAAGACTGTATTAGCAAGTTTTTTTATAATGAAGACAGTGTTACGCAAAGCCCTGAAAGCAATTCGATGTCACCTTTAAAAACATTAGAAACATCTCAAGATATGAATATAACATCTCCGGAATCACCTGAATCAGATACAGATTTGAATTTATCTAAATTAACTATAAAGGTAACCGAACCGTTGCATATATTGCCTTTTTTCAACTTGACTCCACGAGAAATGCCGCGGTCTCCACACTGCGTTATCGAAGAAGAACTCTCATCGAACCCCTGGGCGATGTTAATAGCAACTATATTTCTCACGAAAACATCCGGTAAAAATGCTAGGCCCTACATGAAAATATTTTTCCAAGAATACCCAACACCGTACCGAGTTCTGGATCATCCGCCTGAATGTCTGGAGAGATTTTTTGAGAAATTAGGTCTGAAGAAACGTGGACTAATAATTTGGAAATTGAGTTACCAGTTTGTGTCAGCCAAGTGGCGGCGAGCGAGTAATCTTTGCGGCATTGGGAAGTACGCTGAAGATGCTTATAGGATATTCTGTCTGGGCCACGTGGACTTGGACCCTGATGATAGGTATCTAAAGCTCTACTTAGACTGGCTCCGGTCCACTGTGTTTGTGGAAGACAATAGTGTGACGGAGTGCGAATACTTCGGAATCGACGATCCGGTTTTAAACTATTACAGAATTACTCTACGAAATGGCGTTTAGTGCACTATTCGTAATAAGGAATTGTGGAACCATTTGCTTTTTGGTGTTATATATTTGTGTACTGTATCTCATATCATTGCCAATTTTTTTCTTTATTTTAGTTATACGTTTCTAATTGCGAACGCGAAAACAATTAAAACTCGCTTGGACATTAAAAATAAACTTTAGAAGTTATTTTTAGACAATGACTGGTTAATGAGTTTTGTTTGTTGTTTAAATTTGTTAGGCAGTTTTTTGAATCTTCATAATAGTCATTGCAAAAATAGAAGAGTTTGTTTTTTTTTTTATTTGCGACTCACGTGAAAGAGCATTTTGTAAATGTTTTCTTTAATCTTTGAATGCCGCAGGATAGTTGTTTATAGATATTAATGTAAAACGAAATTGAGCTAAGGCATATTCATATATGAATAATATCTATATTTATTAAAAAAACACTTTCTATTTTATTTCTTGTTACTGAAATTGGGACAGTCAAATTTTAAAGTACTCCTTTCGTGTCCCCATAATATTATTAATGAATATTTTTTTAAATTTCATGGATATATTAAGAAATAATACCCTTAGGTATTAAATTACCATTATTATGTTAACAACTTTTATTTTATTTTTCTTGCTATGTCCCCAAGGGATGAAGAGAGAGAAAGAGAGAGAAGAGAAGGAAAACGCGAGTTTTCCAAAAATCACTAAAAACATTATGAAAACATTGCAGTTACTATTAAAAACGAAAAACACAACTAATTTGACAAGTGATGTAGTGGCTTTATTAAAATAACTGTCACTTCGTTTACACTCATAGGAGTTTTATTAATTTGTTATCAAAGCTCTATTAAAATACTCTTTTAACTGAATATATATTTTGTTTATAATATTATTATATAATATAAATACTTAAACTCTAAAAACAAACATTAAAAGCTAAAGTACTTGTAAAATCGGTTATCTACAAATACTAATATATTGAAAACACGTTTTTAAATAAAATTCTGTGTTCATGTTTTCTAAAAATGTTTTTCATTTTCCTAAATGTGTGGATAACAATTTAAAATACTAATATACTGTTATTTTTACCTGTTCGTTTTTTTTTTTTATTTACCGCTAGAAATAAAATAAGCTTAAGCCGAACTAAAATAAGCATCGATCAGTATCACAACTCACAGCACAGGTCACTGTCATATGGTCGGTGAGTATTGACGAGTAAAATGGTGACCGGACGACTAATATAATACTTCTACAGCTACGTACATGACAAATTTCTCGTCAGCATTTTTAATTATATTTTTATTTCTTTCATAATCGTAATGTGGAATGAAAATTATAAAGACACCATTTTCATTTGGTACTAGCTGTGCCCACAGCATCGTCCGCGTGGAGTTCTAAATTAAAAGTACCCTTAGTTACACTTTATTACTTCAGTGAAAGTCCCGTCAAAATCGGTCCAGCCGTTCTAAAGATTAGCCTGAACAAACAGACAGACAGACAATAATTGTAAAAAAGACGTACATTTACTAAAAAGGCAGTTGTTGTAAAATTGATGTGTCTGTTTGTAATATTAAAATACTACAAACAGACACATCAATTTTATTTATTTGTATAGATCACGCCTATTTGTTGTATATTTTTGTGAAGTTATAACTTGTTATTGTTGTAAATAATTGTTTTTATTTTATTTTTATCTAAGACTATCTTAAATAAAATGTATATTTTATATTGTACGTTGGCTTTTTTCCTACCATTATAAAAAAATAAATAATAAAACATTCTCAATAATTAGAAAATAAAATTGAAACATATGTAGACATCTATACTTTAAATATGATATAATATAATTTTAATATAAGGATTGAAATTTGAGAATAATTTAATATAACTATTATATTATTAAACTCACTTGGATATGATCTAGACTTAGTTCGTATTATCTATTAACATAAACAATACATAGTAATTTAAAAAAAAACATAGGACAAAAAGGGCAAGATTTAAGTGTCAGATTATATAAATAAAAAATAAAGATTATAAACCATAAATTATATAATAAATAGATTTTATAATAAGTAAATAAAAAAGAAAGAAAGGAAAACAGTGTCATGACATGATTTTGATTATAAATGATAATGAGTGAAATGTGAATAATACCTATTCAAATTGAGAACGTGATTAAACATTGATTCAATAAACTTTAATTAAATTGTGTATATTAATCAATGTTCTTCGAATTTCGAATTTTTTAACCGGAATTAATTATTTCTTAATACTTAATAAATATTTTAGGTTATGGTTATGTTATTAGTATTTTTATATTTTTTCAGGTACCAGGGTTAACTTGCAATATTGATATTTTAAAACAAATGATGATATTTATTTATATGTATTATTACGCAAAACGACAGCATTACATAATTAAAATACAAAGAAAACTTTTACGAAAACAAGGCCAATAACAGTTTTCCACTTACATATTAATATTAGGTACAGAGTTATGTAATAAATAAAATTTATATATATGTAACTAGCAATACATAAGTGCTCAGTCTATAACCAAAAAAAATAGGGTTACTAACAGATGGTTACCATTTCAAGTTCAATATATAAAAAAACATAATCTGTCGTAAATTAATCTATTTGCAAAAAAAATGTTTTCAGAACATACAAAAATAAACAGAAATAACCTCAACAAAATGTGTTATATGATATTGTCCTTTCTTAAAAATATAGCACAAGTTTGAATTAGAAAATTGCTATAATGCATGGGTTTCTAAAATGAATATGTATTTTATTATCGTCATCACGTTTATAACGCTGTATGCCGAGAGAAAATAGAGTTGAGACACTCAAATCTACATGAAAGTAAAAATTATGCTTCAATCTTTTTCAGATATATGTCTGTTCTGGAACTAATAAAGTAATACATGAAAGTAATAAGACAAATTTAAATTTAAAATATTACTCATTAAATAATTCAATTTAAAATAATGTATTTTATAAATTATCGAAACTTACTTCAAATGAGTACTAAGGTGTGGTAAAATTTACTTATTTATGCTTAAACACAATGTAAATGATTGAATTTCTTGTACAGAAGCAACTTACAAATTCCTTTTTAACTTATATATTAAAATTTTATTTTAAATACATTTTACAATTAGTATAATATTTAAAAACAAATATTTCAACTAAGCAAACTAATAATTACATTCTAATTTTTAAAAATATAAGTAAAACTTAGACGTGAGTTGCTGTTGTTGTTGACAGCAATAACCTAAGTACATTGAAAAAAAAATCCGTAATCTGTAACAAATATATTTACTTAAGACTATTGTAATGTGAGCATAGATAAATAATAAAATACTAAGCAGTACCTATGTACTTTAAATTATTTACAAATATGTAATTTATGCTGTGTAACAATTTTAAGTTATCTAACGAAACAATTAAGTATAAATTATTTTATTTTTTATTAAGTATTTTTACAAAATATATTGACAACGACAATAATGAATAGTAAATATTTTACATACTAAAATATATTTTTTACAGTTAATTTTATCACATATCCGCATAAATACGACATTTACACTTTAAATACTTATAGTTAATAAATCGAGAGTAAAATATCGTAAGTTTGTCGTAACAAATCAAAACACAATGTTATCGTAGACAGGGCAGTAATTTTGTAACCAATTTTTCAGATCCCCCGCCCTTTTACTTAACCAATAAACCAATAGAGCGCCACACATAGTGCCAACCTTCAGTATGTTGCCAGAGTGATTGCTCGCCGCGTTGTTGGCAGCAGTGTCGACTGTTGCAAATGGTGGATTGCGTTACTTTTTCTCGTGCTCCGTGTAAAATATTTACGTAAAATAGTGTAAATCTTGTGGTGCAGTGTTTCTGACTTACAGAAACATGTCGGAAACACTGCTGAATAACAGAAAACAACTTCAGAGGCAGCTGGTGAGTGTTTATTGTTAGAGTTTTACGTATTTAGACCCGGGTGACGCCATGGTGGCTTTATCTGGGATCACGTAAACATGAAATGGTGCATCGCTGCACCGTGTATCGATTTTAGTAAGTTACAAGAGCGTGTTAGTAAATGTATTTTTTAACAAAGGTATCGAAAACACAATTTATGAGGGTCACCGGACTTATTTTTTGCGATCACGCCGCCAGCAAGTTTAAAACGCGGCGGCCGTATGCATTCGCGCATGCGAGAAGGTGTCAAAATCTATAATAGTTTCGAAGATCTCGGCATTGCGATGTAGCGACGTTGACAATGAGCAATACGTAAATTGCGCACGGCAGCGACGTCTGATTCGGAGCATACCTAGTGGGCATCTGGTAGGGACGAAGACGTGCACTCCCGCGGGCTGGCGGAGGGCAGGCGGCCAGGGGCGTGCGCGGTGCGACCACACGTCGAGTTCGCTCGTAATCTAGTTTATTACTTAAATAATCTCCTCTTGGACAATTATTCACTGACGGCGAGGCGAATATCCAAAACATTGTTTTATATTGATTACTATGGATGCTAATCTACATCGTTCCCTACATGATTGCACCCTTTGTTGAGTAGCGAACTCTATCAGTACTAACTCGAAAGTTTTATTGTTATGCGATACGAAGTAGCTTTATGCAGCTACTACATCACCAATAGTTATTCGTTGTCCTTGAAATTACTTAAAAAAGTAACCTACTTGATAATGTAACACTTAAGAAACATTATTTTATCATTATTTTTCATAATATGAGAAATATAAAATTGTACATACAAATTTTTACAAAAAAATTGCTATTGGAATTTATATGCAGTAGAAATTATTTGGAGTCTTTATGAAAACGTCACTTTCCAATGTCATTGTTTATATAGCGACTACTTATTTTCATTTTACTATGGACTAACCAACTAGTAGCACTATAGCACTAATCATACAATTTGTTTCATATGATTCGCCAGTAGACACTGGACACTGGAAATAAAGTCTGTATTATATAATCCTATGGATGTCTGTTTTGTTCTCTATAGATACAATAATAATACAACTTTGTTTAAAATAAGAAAAAACTATTGTTATAATGCTCAAAAAAAACTGGAACTTGTTATATGAAATTCATACAAATTATTTTGTTTATCTAACAGCGGGAACGTAAACACCGCAAGCTTTACTCTGATGAGTGGGCTCTTGGAGATGATGAAGCCGAAGGTGGTCGAGGATTTTCTCTTGCTGATAAGCTGGAAAGTGCTCGCTTTGAACATGCAGGTGCAGTGCTGGAAATGGTTGGAACAGATCTCACCGTATCATATTTACAGAAAAATGGATTCATTACTCCATTACTATTTAAAGAAAAACTGGGATTGGGCTTAAGGTAAGTTATATTTAGAATTTTAGAACACATATTTTCTATTTAAATATTATTTTGAAATGTGATGTTATTTGTTACATAACATTTAAAAAAATTAAAAGTGGGTATTTCTGTTTGAAAATAAACCTTTTTTTTTGTTTACATGGAGCGTGGTAATTCTTAGGTTCTCCTTATCTATCTGTAATAGATTATTACTTAAAACAAATTGATTAATATATAGCTTTTAAATCATTTTAAATTTGTTTATTGTTATACTACAGAAATTACTTTTAAAATATAATATTGTTCTATGCTACAACTACAGCATCATATTGGCTTTTTTGTGTTTGTGGTTTATTTTCATAATGGACTTCATATGGCAAATTACTTAATGGAACTTTTTAACCTGTTTATTGTTTAGGTTCTTTTAATTTTTATAAGCTATTTATGCGATAGTGAGACTGCGTCTGACCTCAAACTCGATTAGTTGTGGGTTCGATTCCCACTTGGTGAAATGAATTATCATTCATTCATTTTTCATTTTCAACTCTGGCGACCAAGATAAAGAGCAGCGTTTAGCTTCGTCACTCAACACACAATGTATTGAATTGAGAATGAAAGTGGGAAACGGACTGTTTTCACACTAAATTCTCTCTGACTACTACCCTGCCATGCGGGAAAGAGAGTGAAACTAAAATAAATATATAATAAAGAATGTAGAGTTATGCCACTGCTAATCCTATTCATATATCGGGCATGCCACTGGACGAATATGTCCACTTAGCTTAGATCAACCAGTGATTCAATCAAAATCCTTTATTGAAGTAGATTTTTGCAAGCACTTTAGTACCGGCTCGGAACGCAGTTCTTCTAAGTAAATCTGTAGAGAAACAATTTTATTATTTAATACTATGGTAACTGACCTACATTTAATTTAATTGTTTGTTACTTCCGTACATTTTTGTCGTTTAAATATTCTTCTATAGTAATACAGTAATATGGGCTTTTAATTATATATTTAAAGCCACTTAAGATGTAGTAGTGAAAATCTGAAATAATCTTATGCTTTACGCAAATACATACTAATTTTGCATCTCGAATATTCGAATTTTATCATTGAAATGATGGTTGGATCCAAATATATTCTCTTGTAACATACTTTAAAGTTAATCTTGGAAGTACAAAAATAATTGTCTATTGAAAAATTTAACTGTATTTCTATGTAACGAATTTTATTTTCTCGTTGAATAATATAAAAAAAATTCTAGTATTTATCTAAGTGCTTTTCCTGGTTTTTTTGATATGTAACAGGTGTGACTATAATTTTGGGGCTTTATCTTGTCATAATATGCTTTTTTATATATAAATTTGATTTCACGCTGATGTGTACTTTATAATACAGAAAACGTATATACTTTAACGACTGTTTTTAATTTATTTTAAAATGTTTCCAAGATATATTATTATTTCAATTTGCAGCTTTTTCTATACTAATTCTTAAAACGAAAAGTTACATCGAGATTATTTTTTGGAAAATAAGCATAACGATCATAATATGTTATATTTTAAGGTAATAAAATTAAATTATTTTCTATATTATATATCGTTGCTATTTTATAATATAGTTACCTGAGAGACGAGAGTGGTCGTGATGATTCGTATACATATATTTAACTGCCAGTATTAAGAAATAAGTCAACTTAAAGCTGTATTTTTAAATTGTATCGATTTAGACGAAGCAGGATATATGTCAATGTGCTTAGAATTCGATTTTGTTCATTTTTGTTGTGTTATGTTATGGAAAACACTCTGCCAGATATATTGTGACAGGCCTGTTACATGAAAGTTCTAGAATTTTGTATCGTATACTTTGAAATTTAAGTACGTATCATATTAATTTAATAACAAAATTCACTTTGTTATCAAAACATATTATATAACAATTAAATACTTGTATGATAATGTAGGGAGCTGTAAATTTAACTTTTCGTATATTATACAAAATCTAAGTATCTACCTATCTATGTATTTTGAAATAGGCAATAAATGCTTAGTCTGCACGTACGATCCTATGTATAATGCAAATGTGATATTTCGTGACATAAGTGGTTACTCAGTTATTAACTCGCTTTTCCCAGTCGACTAACCATATAAGCCACAGACTCGAGAGTAACTGACTTCACAATGATTGTATTCATCGCTTGAAAGCGAATTTTTTACTGAGCTTACGATTTGAATTTTAAATATTATACAATAAATTGTTAATATTTAAGAGTTAAACAATTATTGTTTTTATTACTTAAAATATTTTTTTTTTATCGTATGCCCACTGAGCATAGATAAATAATTTATTTAGACACGGTCTGACATAAGCGATGACAGCGCAACAAATAAAACCTAATTGATGAAACTGAATCGTGTAGTTATTCACGATAAAATATGTACATACTTACTGAAAGGTTTTGAACAGTTTACTTATCTGTCATTTCGTTATGGATCGGATATTGAGGGTCTTTGTATTTAATTATAGAGATTTCAGATTTGTACCGTAAAAACTTTTTGTTAAACCCATTAGTATATTTTAACATTAATTTTTTATATAGATAATGGACTCAGAATTTGTTTTAATATTTAATATATATTTTTTTAATTTACCACTTTTTGTATACATGTTTTAAAAGGAGATAAAAAAATATAGAAAAAATATTTCTAGGTTTTATGTGTAAAATGAAATACCAAATCGTTGTTATAAGATAAATTCAATTATATTGTCCTCTATATTAATTATGCATAGAGAGGCCATCATAACTCAGTTTGACAGCGTCTAACTGTATACGCAATGGTTGTGGATTCGATTGCCATTCGGAAAAAATATCATATTATTCTCATTTCTCTGCTCTGCTAGTACCTAAGACAAAACGCGGCTTTTAGTTCCACTATACGAGTGTCTTGACACTAGATTCTCTCTGAATAGCTTGCTATGGGAGAAGAAGTGTGAGGCTGCAATTATGCAAAAAAATCAAACACAGTCATTCGAATGACAAAAAATATAGTAACTGCTTGGTTTATTTTCAAATAATAGTGAAAGCGTATATTCTAGTGGATTGTTATAATACACGTGTTCTTGAAACTTTTCTATAGCTTCTCTCTTATAAAATATTTCCTTTAGGTTTTCCATTATATTAGCTCATTCGAAAATGCTTTATGCTTAACAAATGTATGGGAATGTATGTAGCTATTGTCATTGCCGAAACTTGTTTGTAAACATTTCAGTTTGCTACATAATTTGATAGATGTGAGAATGTTACAAAGAAAATTCAAGTTAGGTGTTAATAGACAATAATCATATTGTCTATTACAATTTATTATGATACAATTTTGCAGGAATATCTGACTCAAATTTCTATTTTACAAGGTTATCGGTTATCATTACAAGTTAGAACTTCTAATGATAAACCGATAAGAAAGAAATCGTTAAAAATATAAGATCCACAACTTTAATGAATACTATAGACAAAATATTGACTATAGACAATACTTAATTTTTTTTTAATTTTAATGTAGAAATTTGTTTTTAATACGAGCGTAATTATTATAAATTAATATAAATTGTGTGTGTGTGTGTGTGTGTGTGTGTGTGTGCAAAAGTCATTATAAAATAATTTCATATGGAATAATTAATTGAATTGAAAATTAATTGAATAATTAATTAGTTTAAAACTTAAAATGATCATGTTAAGCTTTATATCTAGTATAGTTTAGATAAACAGCTTTACGATTTTTCCCACAATTAATGTAATTAGCGGAAACCTAGTTCTCCACACCGCCTGATATTGAGACATTGTGTGTTGATAGGCGGAACTCAACACTCCGCTTTGTCATAAGTATCAGAGCGGAGAAATAAAAATTATAGGAGAAAAAATATTTAAAATATAATCTTTCCCACGTGTGGAAATCCACAACCAATCGCATATACACTCGCTGTCCCACTGCGCCTCGATGGCCAATATACTATAATAAAATTACATATAAGGCCAGGATCGAATCATACATTTTTAAATATTGTCTTCTTTCTTTACTATTTATATTCCATGAAATATTCCAACGCTATTTTTTCTATTTGCCGTTTGATTTGCTTGAATAGTTGCACTCGTGTCCGGATCCGATGACAATAGAAACGTAAACCTGACGTCCTTGCCAGGACGTCCAGGATAACGAGAAAATAATTTTAAGTGTGTTCCTTTAAATTTCTTGTTTAAACTAATTAATTTATTATACTCTTATTTAATACGATGGGCTAAGAGAGCTTAGTGACACGTCACTCCGTCCCACATTTTTTATCTGTTTGGAAATATAGAAACGTTGAGTTGTCGGAAAATAAGTATCTCTTGAACAATACTGTCACTTGTCACTTAGTGGCTTCACGAGTTACTTCCTTTGGCCATATCGATGGCCTTAATGACACATAATTATTTATATAGAAAAGTCGTGTATTATATACCTTTTTTTAATTAAATTATCTATTTGCATGGTAAGGTTGGAACTGATATAACTTTTTTGGTATTATATTGGTTATATTTAAAAAATAAATAGATAAAAGATTTAAACGAAAAGCGGTTACAACGGTATGAAAATTATAAAAAAATATACCCTCTTTATATTTCATTTTCTCTCACATATCTAATTATTTTTACACAAATTGATATGATATTCAATTTCAATAAAAGCATTTATTTGTATAAATTGCTAGAAGCTGTGCATGTAATTACATGGAACTACGAACAACCTGCACTCGCGTCTGCAAATATTTGACCGATCGAATCGTTTCCGTTCCGGCGCTTGTGAAGTTCACGCGTGTTTTCGCATTTCATTGATTTTTGTACGATATTAAATCTCCATAATCACATTATTAACGGCCGTTTAATAATTAACAAAATGGAATATTAATTAAATTGTTATGGACTTGTTGTTAAAACTTGTTAGTTACAATGAAAACTAGGCCATAATCTTTTTGTGTACGGGTGTAATGTAATTAGTAGTCAATATCTCCACTAAGAGCGGACTCTTATGAGTAAAATGGGCGGACTCAACTAGTTTGTCTTATGTTAATCTCTGAAATAAAGTCAATTTAACATTTTGTCGCTTGTTGCTGTTCGATGATTTGCATTAAAATTCGCACACGTGTCCGAATGTTGTCCTTATTTGTTTACTTCAAAGGCAATATTATAAAGCTTTAGTTTTCAACTTGGCCTTGGACCCCTGGGGGTCTACCCCCCACGGGAGCAAGCGGGCAATTTATCTGCTTTCGGTAGTGAAAAACTCAAGTATTGGCTGGACTTCATTCACCTATCAATGTAGGCAGGTAATATTTTAAGCAGCTCAGCGACTGTTACTTGTAAAAACTTGCGTATTCCATATTCAGTACAACGTGTCTTGCAAATTTACATAGTTAGATCTAATTTTTGCAATTTTTTTGTCGATATTTGGGAATATGGTATGTATGTAGCTGCAGCTTGAGTAAGTTGTATAGAAGAAATAAGAATATCTAGCAATATCTAGTGTAGAATTATCTTTCCATATCTTTCCGTAGAAAGACTGTAATGATGGACTACACCCATTTAGCTAAAGCTGATAATTAAAAAATGGGTGAAACTTGGACTTTTAACAATTTGTGGTGCCGTTTATATGTGCCGTGGGTAATAAAATGTTCATATACTTATGCAGTAATTTGTTCGAAAAACGTCCCTACGGAATACATATTGTAATTTATATTGCACAAGTCACTTATAATGAAAATGGATTATTAAAATAATAATTCTATTGCGTAATATACAGGCATATAATTATTTATTAATACTAGTAGCCCCGTTGACGTGTAAACACACGATGCTATAGCAACTGTATATGTCACTTTATATAGACGTATATTATGTCAAATACAAGGTAGACTGTGCTACATTTGTATAATTAATTAAATGTATATAATCCATTTAAAAAAAATTAGAATTTCTACTCCTCTTTATAAACTATTAACTGCTAAATTTACAAACAAAATTTTACCTTCACGTATTGATAAAGTAATGATAATATAATTATTTATTGCTTAATAGAAAATAAGAACAAAAGTTAATTATAGTGTACCCAGTGTATGTATGAATAATTACATTATATACAGTAAATGAGTACTTATGTATCATTATATTTAAAAATGTACTTGTTATCATTAATGCCAAATTGTTAGGCAATATTATGAACCATTATTATAAAAGAATTTGACACAACATGAAATATGACTGACTAATAAATAACAATAATTTAAACTCTAAAATAGGCCAAAAACCGCGGGCTTATCAATTGATTTGATTGTAGTTAACGCTCGCAATTCCCTCGAGTACTAGATTTATAGAGACTATAAATTGATATCGTGGCACAGTGGTTAGATGTTTGAAAAATTTCGTTGTTAAGGCGGGTGCTAGGTTCAAATACACTTTTCATTTCATTATTTTCCGATTTCTTTAAGTTATGAAGGGGTGTTTACATATGAAAAGATAATATTAGGATTCGTCAGCAAGTCATTCATGTAATGCGGTCACGTCAAAATTTCTTATAATATAAAAGAAATATCTAGTTTTACTAGATATCTATTAGTTTAGAGATATTTATATAGAGTTGGTCTTGTTCTTGTTTGTATACAGTATATATAAATGCACTTCCTTTAATTTTATTATTTATTCGCTACATTTTGGTACATAAATGTAAATTATAATGATAAATTAATATTTCATAATATGTCTTTAAAATTACGTTTTAATCAGTAATCGGGACAAGCTCGACAATGTGTCAACATTGCTTATATATAGTTAAATCTCACCCCGAAAAACGTCGACGCTCGTTTGTTTTGTCATATTGAAAATGTGAGTACATTAAAACGTGGCTTTAAAAGCTTGTTCCATGAAAATCAAGTTCCGGAGTGCATGGCGAACCTTTTAAACACCCACGCAGTTTGCGCCCGTTCCTAGCCTTTTCCCGGAATTACCGGGTCCGATGCAATTAGAGCTCGGCAGATACTATCCGCTATGGCTGTGTCCTGTAAATGTGTTAACATCGACCGTGGGTAGACTATAAATAGCATTTTATAACAATAAAATGAGGGTCTTCGTATTTTATACGCACGAAAGAAAGACAATAGAGTGGCTTGTTGCTGGGGTTCTTATTTTGAATGGCAAAAAAAAAAATGTTTTATTTCATGAAATGTTCTGCTTCACGCTCCATCCTATATTTTATCGAGAAAATAGTGTTATGACTCTCCGCTCTCTATTTTCCGCAAATATTCGAGACATTGCCTGTTGAGCGGCGGAACTCGACGCCACGCTTTGTCGTGTGATCGTAGGCAGATGAAAATGAATTAAAATATAATCATTCCCCCAAGTTAACATATAACGTGTAAGTCGATGAAAAAAGTTTGCCAGTTATTTTTTATTAAAGATACTGGCTTGTTAATGTAGAAATTACGACAGACTGTTTGTATAGACATCGTCAGTCGTATAAGCGTTGTTGTTATATGTAGGTATAATATAAATTTTGGCTTCATTCTAG
The DNA here is from genome assembly GCA_038994665.1 of Podotricha telesiphe. NCBI lineage: Eukaryota > Metazoa > Arthropoda > Insecta > Lepidoptera > Nymphalidae > Podotricha > Podotricha telesiphe. The sequence goes on from JAOYRR010000355.1 coordinate 206,888, forward strand.
AAACGACTAAATTGATTTTGATAAAATTCGTTTCGTTTATCAATAACAACTTGTTTTCACCTATTTTCAACTATTTTAATATATTGTTTTCATATTACTTTATCACCGTTATATCAGTACATTTTTGAAGAATTTAGCTCCGCTCGCGTTGGCAGGCAGATCGATACCGCGTAGGTAAGTAGATATGTGTTTTCGGACTGAATTGCATGATGAGAGTCACAATTGAATTCCGGACTGACGATTTCCTATTCGTTTTACTACTCGTAAACTGCTATCACAATAAATATATAAATACTCTTCATATCGTATCGTATCGAGAACCTAGTGTCAAGACACTCCGTTCTCCAGTTTCTGCTCGAATTTAAAACATTTCGAGACACATTCGAGATGTTGAATGGTGGAGCTCAACGCCACGCTTTGTCATTTTCAACAAAAATTAGTTGATATTAACATTAATTATTAAACCTGCATAATATGAAAAATTAGATCCAATAATATCCTTAATTTTAAGTAACTGCTACACGTGAATATAATTCGATATGTATATAAAAAGCAAGTTTATCATTTTCTACATTTATATACACATAAAAGGACAAAAATAAATGGTAAATTACAAGCAAAACTCCTCAAACAGTTATTTTATGTATCAGATGGACGATTAAATATGGAAATCACATAATATTACAGTTTAGTTACTTAAATATTATTATTGATTTTATCGCAAAACTTTGTATTCAGTCATTCTGTTGTATTATAATAATGCTTTTTAATTGAAACTATTTTAACAGAATTAATGTATATTTTAATATTCGAAAATACATTTTAAGGCCGTCGTAGCGCAGCGGCACAGCGTCGTAACTACAAACACGATCGATTGTTGATTTGATAACCACTCGGAGGAATGATTGTATTTAAAGTATTTTCAATTCTCGAGAACGGAGTGTCTTGACACTAGGTTCTCTCAGACTACCCTGATTTGCGGGGAAAACCGTGAAGCTGTTAAAAACTATCAGTATCAAACACTTACATTAGGTAGTGGTGTCAGGAAATTATATATATTCGAATACCTAAATAGACGCGGTTGATCTGGCTAAATTATTAAAGTCCTATCATTGCGTCACAGATGGGCTTTTTAATATAAATACGTCTCGGCGTTCAATTAAAGTAATGCAATTGATTTCCAATTAGAGTATTATAAACACACGTGTTATTTACAGCAATATGAGGATAATCGTTCATCTTTTATATAGGAAATTGTAGCAATTTAAACATTTAAATTTAACGCTAAGAAGGCCAAAGCGCTGTCCGTAAGTTTTGAGTTTATAACTAAGAGACACTAGTAAAGAAAGCATTTTGTATCAGGGCTATTTGAACGTATATATGAACTCCGGCGCTGAGTTCTGCCGCTCAACACGCAATGTCTCCGATTCGGCCGGAAAGTGTCTTGACACTAGGTTTTAGGCCTGGTCTCTATGCCTATCCTTCTATGCGGGAAAACGAGTGAGGAGGTGAAGGGAGCTGAAGCTAGGTTTTTTTTCTATTTAAAGTAATATCTCCATTGCTAAGCAGACAAAGTTTTGGATGTATTCAAAATTCAAAGCCCACTATTCAATATTTACAACTAAGCAATTCTAGTTTTATAGCGATAGGTAAAACATTCTAGTAACTGCATATCGACGTAGCAGGTGCAAGGCAATGTGCTCATAGACCGGTTACTAATAGATGACCAATAGTCATGCTATTATTTGGCATTTACACCCTTACTGGTTTTTGTATATAGTGATACAATGCTTAACCTTTTGAGCACTCGTATGCATATATTAAAAAAACAAAATTATATATGGAAATAATTCTGAGTCCTGACTGACTTATTTGGCCAGAGTTAATATTATTAGAAAACCCATTTTGTCAACTCATCTCGAACTCTAAAAAGATAGGACAGGGAGAGTAGTTAGGGGGGAGGGGGCGTGGCTTGTCAGTTTTATTAACTTCTACTTGTTTCACAGACAAATACTACATCTATATTTTGATGGCTTCTTGCTTTAGGTCTAATTTCTAACCTTCCTACTTATATTTCTGGTATAATACTCATAGACAAAGTTTCAAAGGTCTTCTTCTTTTTATTCGTTTCACTCGTGGCACAGTGGTCGTGGTCAACATGGTTCACCATGGTTTCAATTCTAAGCGGGTTATAGCTAGCCATACGATGTCCCGCCACATCTCCCTGCTTGTCATTCATTCTAAGCCTACTAGTGAATTATCTTTGTCAGTCCACCGCATTGGGCACCTCCCGCGTGGTCTAGTGCCTCCTACCTTGCCTGGGACAACAAGCAATAAAACACATCACGTTTTACAGATACATCATACGTGCAACACGCGCGCTATTTTTCGGTAATAAGTAATGCATTGTTTTCGAATGCGTGCAAACTTTCTATCATATCAGAGCGCAAAATGTGGATCACAATTAAGATAGATCGATGTATGTGGATGTGCCTTGTTCACTGTAAGATGCAAAGGCCATTATGAAATTACTGACGCCGAGCTGTCTATAAACATCCTAACGTTAACTAGGTAATTACATCACCCTACCGAGCAATTGATTTATGTATTGTAATTTCTGCACATGTGATCTCAATACATTTCTCCAGCTTCACCATTTTGCCCGCATAGCAGGGTAGGCGGCTTCCTAGAAACTAGTGCTACTACATATAAATATACTCCGTTCTTCACTTTCCGTCCGAATCCGAGACATTGTGTTTGCCTTGTCACCAGAGCGGAGAAATTAGAATAATTTGAATATAATCATTGTCCCTAGTAGCAATCGAACCCACAACCATCGCGTATACAATCAGATGCGGTCACACTGCTACGCCCTAACCTCCACAGATGAATATCGGTATCAGTAATATTTAATTTTCCTGAAAGCTTAAAAATAAATAAAACTGTTGTTATATATGATTCATTCTGTTTGTGTGTCAAAAACTATAAACTGCGGGAATCCTCTAATTTGTTTTAAACAATAATGTATGAGAATTCAATAATATTATTGAAGAAATTTAAATATGTATTAGGCTTGTTTGGATGGCTAAAGGTAACATTAACAGCTGTTTGCAGGTTTCCTCTTGGATTAATATTATTCATTATTTAGATTATTAATTAAATTTAGAAAACACTGACGTAACTACTCGATATTACTTCTAAATCTTAAATACCCTATAGTATTTATAGTGCGTTATGTATAAATAGAAAATAAATTCGAATATACAGTACTAAATAACGCTATAGTAAGGGTTTCACGGAACTCTAGCCAACAGTCCATAATGTGCCAAGGGTTGAATAACTTCATTAAATATTTCGTTGTTGCTATAGCAGCCTGCGCTTATACATGTTTTATGTGAAGAAAAAGCAGAGAAAAGAAAGAAGAGTATAGAAATCATATTTTTTTAGTATTGAACTGATATTTTGTTTGTCCAAATATTAAAAGACCTAAATTATAAATAGGTAAAATGTCTCTCGTTCAAAGCACAACTAAATGTAACCAAACTACTGACTGTCTGATTATATGAAAATATAATATATACAAAACAGGTCTAAAATATTTATCTATAAGTATTTCTAAAACAAAATGGAAGCCGCTTAAGCTTAACACTGCTACATAATTAAAATATGCTCATTCATTGTTTACGCAGTAATTATATTTTATTGGATTACATTAGGTTTAACAACTAAAATAAGACTGTAAGAAAGAAAACATATGCAAAGGTTCCAGCAAAGGGCGTATATAACCGAAGCCTGAAATGGAAAAGTTTACATATAACGCAGCAACACGTCCGCTCCGAAACGCTGAAAGCGGGCGACTGAAGGAACGGCAAACGGGTGGATACAATGAATGTGTTATGATATGTAAAAGTCAATGTTTTGACCAATAACTTACAGATAATCCATATTTAATATTAATTATTATAGGAAACAATATTAATAGCAATGTCTGTATTATTCGCAATTATAGTTTATATATAAATAAGGTATTTCCTTTGTTTGCAGGGTGCCAACCAGTAACTTTACAGTGAACGACGTGCGCATGTGCGTCGGCTCTAGGCGCCTACTTGACGTCATGGATGTAAACACGCAGAAAAATATTGAGATGACCATGAAGGTAAACAAATCAGCAACAAGCACTATGTAATACTTAAATGCTAATTACTGTTTTAAGTTTGCGATAACAATGCAATCAACATGAAAAATGATTAAAAAATATGAAATTGAAGCTATTTCCGAACCGCAGTTCGAATCGCGTGAGCTATTTAATTGAATATTTATTTTTAGCCAAGTAGTAGTGGAAAAAAAAAGGAATGACAGGTAGCACTTCAGACAGTGCATTACTTATTTTCAATATTTCATTATTACACTAATAATTAAATATCGCATAAATTCCTAGCATAGAATAGAAGATCGTTTATATACATTAAAAGTAATAAAGGCCCTAAAATCAATACTTGTGGCACACCCATCCGTAAATAGCAACCGTCCGGACTACTTTACAATATTTATAGCAACATGCTGAATCCAAACATATGAAGCAATTATATCACCAGCGTTACCGTGGACTCCATACTGACCAAGTTTATGTATTAGTGTGTCGTGGTCCACAGTCAAATGCCTTAGACAAATCACAAAAAACTGCGAATGCATTCTGTGACTTCTCCAAGCATTATAGATGTACTTTAGATGCGCTACGCCTGCATGCATCTATATTAGATCTGTTTCTAATAAAACCATATTGTGCATTATGAAACATTTTATTGTCAGTAAAATAAACAGATAGCTGATTATAAATATTTTTCCTTAAATTTTACTCTGTGATGCCAATACAGATAGATATCAACTATAGGCTTATTATTTTCTCCACTTTTAAATAATGGAACTAATTTGCTGTTTTCTCATAAAGTCGGGGATAATACCTTTGTCAATACATTTATTAAAGATAATAGCTAAGTGTGGTGCGATGTGTGATATAACACTGTTGTGTGTGTGCTCAGTACACTATTTAAAAACAGATGGACTCCGCAAATCAGTCTTGTCTTCACAAACAGTTTTGAAAGTTTTAACAATTACTTCTGGTTAAAATTCATTTGAAACATTACCAATAAACAAATTGAGGAGATATTTCAAAGGGAGATAACTAAACACGTATCACTGATTAGTTGTTAAATAATGATTATGATCATCAAAATATCGTTTAATTAATATTTGATTATTCTTCATGTACTACTCTACTATTGAAAAGGGCGTTAAAGGTGCTACGAATGGCTACGTACTTTAAAAAATAAACAAAAAATGCTAAGAACTTTTTCAGCGTCACGCTGTGCATGCCGCACGGCAGGCCGGGCACAGATAAGCAAGAGAAGTGTCAAGACACTCCGTTCTCCACTTACCGCCCGAATTCAAGACATTGCGTGTTAAGTGGCGGAACTCAACGCTGCGCTTTGTCTCAAGTACCAGAGCGGAATAATGAAAATAATATAAATATAATCTTGGTCCCGAGTGTAAATCGAAAGCGGACTAGTCGCGCTACAGTCAGATGCTGCTACCATTGCTGCTGCATCCACGATGGCCGCCTCTATGTATTATTAATATTTATTGTTATCATTGTTATCAGGATTGGCAACGCTATTACGACGATCCCAACAAGGAGAGGCTTTTGAATGTAATATCGCTAGAGTTCTCCCACACACGGCTGGAGAACTACGTGCAGGCGCCACGCATTGTGCGTCTCATTGATTGGGTCGATACTGTATGGCCAAGGCATTTAAAAGATCAGCAGGTAATGGCACTTCATTTACAAATAACTTCACTATATAATGGTATAGAGAAGTCAATATTTTCTATGTTTATAATTTTCTTATCTTATGCGTAATATGGAATGTAGAGGTCGTGTTTTTTAAACGTGTTTTAAAATGTTAATCATCAATCACACTTAAGAAATTGAAAAACATATTTAGAAAACGTATATAAAAATTTCAATGCAGAACGTGTGTTATATATAATCTTTGGGTAGCAGAAATTTGTAAAATTCTCTGTACAGACATCTCTCTAACAATAAAAGTAAGTTTTAATAAGCGTATAAGAATTTCGAAGCAGCTGGATGTAGAACGTATGGCTTAGAGGTCAGAGCGCTTGGACGGTGTACAAGAGGCGCGGATTCGAATCCCGCTGCGTTGCAGATTTTTATACGTTTTCTAAATATGTTTTTGTAGAGATCACGACTTCATGTAATGGAACATTTCTTGAACTTTATTGGCTTGCAATACTTTTCAAGTCTTTACTATAACCATGAGTGATAACCTAAATAATAATTTAACCTGAAACGTTTAAACTGAACTTTGGCTGAATATAGTCCAGTCAGTGGCTGTCAGATGATTATCTAATAACGTTCATTCAAATTATAATTTGAATTGACTAAGGCAGGGTTTCTCAAATTTATTCTACTCCCATTAAACTTTGAAGACCACAGTGAATCACTTAAAACTAGGAGTATAATAGTTATGGATAGTAATTTTATTTGAAATTATTACAAAATGTATTTAATATTAAATGGATCAAATAAGGTTTTTTATTGCCTCTATTGGTCGACCACTCGACAACAGCAGTGCAAGGTTCTCGGGTTCTTACTTACCAGACAGCTTAGTCGACACCATTAAGTGAACTTTATCGCGTACCCCCTACGACTCAATAGTATACACTTAGTGGTATGCATACCCCACTTTAAAAACCCCTGAAAAATTTTAAATAATGTATTAATTTTTTTTTTTAATCTATTTTTATTTAGGGTCTTATTATGTAATAATACAAAAATGTCAGCCCCCATCGTACCCTAAAACAATCTTCAAACACACAATTATAGCATTTCCTTAATCTTCTAAGAACACTATTTATACTTAAATTTATACAACATCTTAGCTACCACAGAACAAGAAACGTATTAAATTTGACTTCCGTTAAATAATGAGCTAATTTTATATATTTTTTTCAGACGGAATCGACTAATGCTCTAGATGACATGATGTACCCGAAAGTGCAAAAGTACTGCCTTATGTCAGTGAAAGGCTGCTATACAGATTTTCATATTGATTTTGGTGGTACATCCGTGTGGTATCATATTTTGAGAGGTAAATATAATATTTGTTAATAATAGAGAGGGCTAACTGCAGACGCGATTGGTTGTGGGTTCGATACCCATTCGGAGCAATGTTTATATTTAAATTATAGCTTGAATTCGAGCGGAAAGTGAAGAACGGAGTGTCTTGACTATGTTCGCTCTGACTATCCTGCTATGCGGGTTATGGCTTGAAACTTCTTTATTAATATTGGAAAAAATAAGATTGTACAGTATTACTAGGTATCACCATTGATTGGTTGGCGAATAGATTTAGTTCAGCAGCCTTCGCGGTTAAAAAATTAGATTATTTCTTTAGCTACTTTCATAATATTATGTCCTATTGCATTTTACTTAGGGGTAACGCAGCCGCTATAAATTCAATTTTTGTCATGCCGACGCGAGCTATTCGCGCAATCTATAACTAAGGTCTGAAAGAATCCTTAAGGTAAAAATTTATAGAAATAAATATATTGACAGTTGCGTCACATTATATATTTGATAGTGTAATGTAATTTTATCAAAATCGGCTATGTATATAATATGAATACTAGATATAATTTTAAACTTACCGCGCCTGTAACTCCCAAAATGCTCTATATCACAATTTAAAAATGTGAAAAGACGTTTGTGTGTTAAAGGTTTCTTACCTAATTAACGATTGTATAAATTATATTACTTATTTGGAATGAAATGCTCGCTCCAGTCTATTTCAAAGGTATCATTGTCACTAATAAATTATTAAACATTTTGAAATAAAACTATTTTAACCGGATTAATTGCGTATAATTTTGGTATTCGAAAATACATTTTTAGAACCTACATACATTTTTAGTCTACCTGTGACCACGGGCTACTGTAAAGTGTTCAAAACGTCGGGTTTTAAAATGTATTTTCGAATACTAAAATTATACTCGATTAATCCGCTTAAAATAGTTTCATTTCAAAATGTGTAATAATCGCGAAAATCAAAGAACTTATTCTAATTATTAAACTATTGTATTGAAGTAAAAAAATAGAAGAAGAAATTTTCATATAACATTTTTCCTAGAAAAATACTAAAAGTGTATTATTATTATTATTATTATTTTCTTACTTTTGTGTTAACAATTTTTAACAGTTTTTTGGTTACCTTTGAAAATCTGAGACAATTTTATCGAAACTCCAATTTTGTTACGTAATATCACCATGAATGGGATGTCTTCGCTTAATACATTATATATTTTATTCAGGCTTTAAGTTAGACATTAAGTTATATGTCATAATAAACATGGCAAATGTTTCAAGTTTATTAATGTCAACAAATCAAAGAGAAGCTTCAAGCTTTGTCCCAAGCAAGGTCCCATTGCACGGTAGGCAGACAGAAAGAAGGTAATGTTAAAAATGCTTTTTTTTTTATTAACAGGTGCAAAAGTATTCTGGCTCATCCCACCGACAGAAGAAAATCTACAATTATATGAAAAGTGGGTGCTCTCCGGGAAACAGTCTGATGTTTTCTTTGGGGATACTGTTGAGAAATGTATTAGAGTTCATGTAAGTACACTTTTCTAATTAATCGTCTTTTGTTCTTCGTTCTTTTTTTTTTTTTGAATGTGTAGTATGCTGTTGGCCATGTTGGCCTCTACAGCGTCACGCGGGCTTTGTGGGAGGCCGAGCTGGACGAGCTCTGACCTTGGCTTGTTCTTCGTCTGAGCCGGTTTTCTTTAGCAATATCATAACAGAGATCAAATTCGTAGATTTCCATTCATAGATCCATCAATTTCTATAAATTTGCCAACTATTAACTTTTGACTTATTTTTATTAACTTTTTTTTAAACTAGTTAGAACATATTTAATATGAAATTATTTTAACCGGATTAATCGCTTATGTTATGGTATTCTAAAATTCATTTTTGAAAATTAGTTGTTTTGAACATTAGTCCGTTGTAACAGGTATTAATATGGTTAAAATAATTTCATTTAAAACGTGTAAACTTTGCGAAAGCTAATGATTTATGTTGTAGATATAAAAAAAAGTCTTAATGTTAATTTAATATAATTATTGGTAAAAGATTTTGGTTTGTATTAATAATATTATTATTTCAGCTTCAATCGGGCTACACGTTTTTCATTCCAACTGGGTGGATTCACGCAGTGTATACGCCGAGCGACTCGCTGGTGTTCGGTGGCAATTTCCTTCATCAGTTTGGTATCGAGAAACAATTGAAAATAGCACAAGTCGAAGACGTGACTAAGGTATAGCAATATTTATGTTTCATTATTCCTCCAAATTTATGTTTTTAGAAATATATGTATAGCTGTCTATCTATCTGTACTATATAATAAAAAAGTAAAAAAAAATACGGGAGTATTAGGAAGATTTAAATGAAACCTTTTTGTTATGTAATTTTTAAGCTTAGGCAGGACTTAGACTGTAGCATAATATATCAATTATACTATAAGATATTAAGAAATTACTCATAAACAAAAGTTGTTCAGTATAATAGGAATTTCTTGTGAGAGAAGTCCTTACGATCACGCAAACGAAGTTGGGTGGCAGTTACTTTTAATATATAAAACCAGTTACTGATTGCTTAACGGACACACAGTAACAACAAGAGAAAGCTGAAAATTTGTCTTTGAAAAGTGTAGGGAGAGTAAGGTGAATTTCGCAATTTCTACAGCAATGGGATAATACGGCATTTTACGTTTTATATTTGAATGCAAATTCTTCATAGTCATTAAGACCGTACAAACGCAATCATGTGCAACTACTAGTATAACTATATATTTTTCATCTATTCATAAAGAGACATATTCAAGACATTGAGGAATGTGATCTGATTTTATTTGACCAGGCCACGGAAATAAGTCTTGAAACAGTTATCAGTAAGATTTGTATCTACAATCATTTTACAGTGTATATATTAAGTTAATTGCAAAGGGTTTAGTTTATTTTTTTTTAGTTATATATATATATTTTCTTTTTAATTAATTTCTGGATTACATTTGGTTTATATTCAAATTAGATTAACACATCAAACTAAAATCTCATTAACAAAAAATACATTTTAGTTTACCTACCGAGGCGGTGAAATTACCACTTTTGTAAATATAATGAAAATTGTAAAGTTACTGATTTTCATGTTATTATATTGTGTTTTTCTATATTATATATTATAGCATAGTGTGATAGTATACACGATGGTTGTGGGTTCTCTCTAGTGTCAAGACAAAGCACGGCGTTAAGTTCCCCAATGTCTCTAAAGAATGTAGTGTCTTGACACTAGGTTCCTTCTAGCCACCTAACTATGCGTGTATTGTATTTTATGTTCCATGAACGCTTATTTGACCGGCTCTATTAATTCTCATGTAAAATAAAACAGAATATATCGTTAAATTCCAGGTGCCACAGAAGTTCCGCTATCCGTTCTTCACAGAAATGCTGTGGTACGTCCTGGATAGATACGTGAGCTCGCTGCTGGGGCGTTCCCACCTCGCGCCCGAGGGGCAGTCGCCGCCCGCAGTGCCCCCGCCCCCCAAGGAACACGTTCATTTGACTCAGAACGAGTTGCATGGACTTAAGGTTATTTGCAATTATTTGTTAATTGTGTCCTATATATTATGTCCTAGTTTTACTTGTAATTACTTTATTAAGACTGGGATACGTAATTGGATTTTTTTATGTGAATATTAGATATTATTTTTTTATATATTACGTAAATATTGAGTAAAAGATAGTTTTTATATTTTTATCTTCACTAGTTATGTTTTGAATGGTTTCCTGTTTTAATACTTTCATGATGAATACTCCAAATGAGTTATAATAAGTGTAGAAGAATTTTCACGTAACCGGATATAGAATATATGGTTTAGTTTAATCAGAGCGCTTCGACAGTTCCCAAGAAGTGCGTTTCGAGTCCTGCTACGTTTAATTTTATATATATATATATATAAGTTTTCTAAAAATGTTTTTCATAACACAAATATTAACTTAGCAACAATTGATTCTTAATAATGTTTTATTTGGTTATACATTTATTTATATAGATAGAAACATTATTGACTTGTAAAATTTTTACTGCTTCAGAACAAAAAGTATAATTATAAATACATTTTATCTATGAACACAGGCTATAGTGGTATATCTCCATCAACTGCCAGCTGCCCGTAAGTCTGTGCCGGAGCTGCTGACAGACCCCATAGCGCTGGTCAGAGATGTCCGCACGTTGGTGGAACAGCATAGACATGATAAGCAAAATCAGGCCATAACTGGCATACCAGTGTTGAAAGGTAATTGTTTACTGCTTCTGCCAATTTGGACTCTTTTTATATATATATATATATATATATCAGAGGTGGCCACACTACTACTTGATTGTCTGAACCATTATTCAAAATTTGAAACGTTCTGTACTATCCATATTTATTGTATTCTATTTAATATATATGCTATGAAGGTATTATTTTTTTTTTTATTTACACAAAAATGAAAAGGCAACTCTTAATACATTTATCGAGTGCCACAAATAATCCTTCAGAGAGCTATAAAAGTTTCGAGTATTTTTAACAAAACAAATTTATTTGGTGTATGTTTTGTTTTTGCTTGTTTGTACTTTCATAATATACATATAAATTTTTACTTAATCTTCATACAGTACATTACATGTTACTGTTTCATTTCTTCACTCAATACGCAATGTATCGGAAATTGGTTGGCTATACCTAGGGTAGGCACTATATGCTGAGAAAAATAATGAAATTAAAAAAATATCTATTAATATAATGTATCCAGGTCCAGATGAATCCGCATCTGGAGAAAGGCGACATTCGAGTGGACGCGGCGGTCGCGGCGGCCACCGCGGGGGACCTGCCCGACCTAGACCAGACCACGCCAACAGTGCACCGAGACGAAGACGTACTAGGTATTTATATTTTTGTTTTATTATTATCAAAATCAATTATTTATCAAAATACTACATACTTAACAAGAGAGTGATTTGTAATTTTTTTGTAAATGTAATAATATTCAGCATTTAGAAATTTGATTGATTTCCAATTGAATAATGACACGATTGCAAACTCAGGAACTATCATGTCACTCTCCTGAAGTTGTATTTTGGCCTTGTACTAGTAAACATGACCCATCAATATATATAGCTCACGCATTATTGCTGACTGACAGACAACGCACAGTAGAAATTAATAAGCTTAAAAAGTTAATTAGTACTAAGGCAGGATTCTTCAAAATTAAGGCATGGGATTACACATTTTGTAGTCACATAAGTTAGCAAACTAAATTATAATAGGTTACCTAATGTCATGTTATTGTGGATATTGATGGTATATATAGTTCTTACTGTAATATATACTAGTAGTATATCTAATGTATACTTGATATTTTCTTATTTTTGGCTTATATTTTTTAATAAGTAAAATTAATTAAGAAGTTACCATAATATTATATTCATTAAATTTTTTAGATGCAAGAAATGTGAAGCTTGTCAACGTACAGACTGTGGAGATTGCGTTTTCTGTCACGATATGGTGAAATTCGGCGGATTGGGTCGCGCCAAGCAGACTTGTATCATGCGACAGTGTTTACAGGTATGTATTTTATTATTATCCCCTTTTTCTATTTCATAAATAAAATGGTGGTCATCATTGTTCTTTTTTTTTCATTTTGTTAATAATATTTTTTAATTATGTTGCTACATAGCTTATTCAGGGAATCTGGAACAACAGAAATATGCAATACTTTGTTTCACTTGATCAAGAGAATAAAATTACATTACATTAAATAAATATTGCTCCCTTCGGAGGAATTTAAACATACTTATCAAATATATTTATGAGCAATAATTTATCTGGAAGTAGGCTTATTAAATGAAGACAGGATGAAGGCGATAGGTCTATTTGGTGATATGTTGCATTTTTTGGGATTTTCCCAGTTCTATATAAAAATTAATTACTTTAATAAAAAGGTTTTAACTTTAATGAATAAATACATTTTTTTAAAATCCACGCTTTTTTAAAAATAAAGTTAATGTTTATTACGAGTAGTTCAATTCGCTTTTAAAATTTTACCAAATTCTTTAAACAATTTAGCGTCATATCTACGTCCGCTATCGAACCGGACGACGCCTCGAACTTGGTCAAGGTCGCCGGAAGTTGCTGGAGGCATGTTAGGCATAAGTACATGTTTTCGTATATATTTAGTAAGCATGTAATTCTATCCTTCTTTTTCAGCCCATGTTGCCCATAACGGCATCGTGTGCGGTGTGTCACCTCGACGGGTGGATGCAAACTCCGGTCGCGCCTCAGGCTAAGGGTAACTCGGGTAATTTATTTATATACTAAGAAGTAGTTTGGATGTTTTTTTTTATTTAATGCTTCTTTTTTTTATTTTATTTTATTTTATAAACGGATTTTACATTTCACAATTTATATGAAAATCAATAAACATACAATACAATACTAGTTAAGACTTCCCACACCACGACTCGTACATGGTATATATTGTTACATTATAATTTACAATTGATTGTTATGTTACTGGGTTCAAGTTTCATACATTTTTAGGGTTAGACTAACTTTGGTGTAAGATTTCACAATTTGTTCATATAATAGTAAACAGCGAGAGTATGAACGTTATAAAACGTTCTATTGAAACATAAGATATTAATCTCTCTCTTAATATCTTACACAATTTAGACCATTAAAACGTATAAAAATTCTGTTAAGTTCCAATTGTGTGAATAACACTTATTATTTTTACTTGCATTTTAATTTTTTTTATACAAGTAATGTTAAAAATTGAAATAATTTATTTTTAAATTCCATTTCCAGGTCGTAACGGCCCCTCGTCCCTGCGCGAGTGCTCCGTGTGCTACAGCATCGTGCATCCGGCGTGCGTGCCTCCCGGCGGACAGATCAACGAGGACCTGCCCAACTCGTGGGAGTGTCCCACTTGCACTACTATGGGGCTCAATCACGATTATAAGGTATGTTTTGAAGGTATACCATTAATTATTATTTGTGTTTCTGTCTTTGGGTTTTTGTGAAAACTTCTAAACGAAGAATGGGTCTCAATGCATCTCTTCAATACATTGTTCTATTAATAACAATCAGAAGAATACAGAGAAAAGAAAATATATGAAGAATATTTATATTCAATTCTTTAGATGGTCAGGGTTTCTCTAAGTGGATACGCTATTATTATATATATATTATATTAAGATGTAGGGGGTAGGTGATGAAGTGTACGCAATGACAGCGGCTAAGATGTCTAGTACGCAAGTACTGTTCGAACCTGGTATCCCTTGTTCTGCAGTCGCAGTTGTGACAACGCGACCAATGAGACAATAAAATACCTTATTTAACCCATATAATGCCAAAAGTATGAATCTTTTGCTGTTGCCAGTTTTTAATGGATGATGTGTTCTCGAAAGTAGGGGTATGAGCAACAAATAATTTGAGAATCCTTCTTTAAACAGAATGTATGCTTGATGACTGGGTTAATAATTAATTATTCTAAAATATTTACTAAATTTATATATATTCGTATAACTAAAACAAAATAACATCATTATTTCTTCTTCAATAAATTGTCTAGTGTTTAAATTTAAATAAAATTCTTTTTCTCACCAGCCACGTCACTTCCGCGCTCGCCAGAAGTCATCAGACCTGCGTCGCATGAGTGTTGGATCAGACGCTAGTCAACTAAGTCAGCATCATAATAATACTCAGGTTCGTTTACTTACTTACTTAAACGATTACAAGTAGGTATATTTTATAAAGCCACTGTTACACGATGATTTTTTGGCTTGGCTTTAATGTTGAGTATAAAAGTTTTTGAAAATTAAATTTAGTTGATACTATGACATTATTTGAAAGCTTCAAAATAAGGTAATACCATAGACAAAAGTTGTGGTTCAGTTTTATAATAGACAACTGAGTTAAGCTAGTAGACGAACATATTGCCTAGCCACCTAGAATTAAATAATAGTATAAAATGTTGAATGGTTTTTTTTATTTGTTTTTGTAACATATTCAACTTATTTTATTACCTTTAGTGGTGAACATTTTCTTCTTGTGTGAGTTGCAGCTTTGCATTTTTATTTCTCATAATAAGATAGCCAAGGAGAATCTAGTGTCAAGATATGTTCATAGTTAGGTTTGTTTATAATAAGCGCGTTTTAAGTAGTTGAATGGACGGAAGTTAGCTACAATAGACGTCTCAGTACCGATTTTTATTAAGTGATTAATGGCAGACACACGCTAGTTATTTCATTGCGCAAGGTGTCTTGCGTCTCAGTTGCTCGCCGATTCTTGTGGGCTGCTTGACTGTACATGTGCGAAATTTTCAGAAAGTCTAGTCTAATATATCCGGTCAACATTAAATGCACCATGTAATAGTTATTATTATGAAGTATAACTTAATATATAAATATAAAGGGGGGATCCCTTATGAGGAGCCGAACCCACAATTGTATTATATGAATTTGTTAACACACTTATATGGTTATGTAATATTAACATAATAAAACTTTTGGTAAAAATTGCAGAATAAGCTGCCAGTGCCACCAGCTCCGACTACTGTGAAATCAGAAGCTGGATCTGACACAGAGAACAAAACTGATGGTCAACTCAAAAATGATGATGGTAAGCGTAAACACTGTAGTGTAAATAAATATATTTTGTTCAACTTTGTTAAAAAAAATGTTATGTTTTTTTTAAGGAATTATAAATTGAATGCAGCTTCACGCTTTTGTCCGCACAGCAGGGCAGTAAGAGAGAACTTAGGGTCAAGACACTCCCTTCTCTACTTTCCGCCAAACGCTGCGCTTTTTCCAACCAATCGCGGTTACAGTCAAACGCTGTCTGTCCCATTGCGCCACAATGGACTCTGTTGTGTTTTAAAATAATAATAAAGTAATTTTCATTAACGTAAATTAATATTTAGAAAACGATGCTGATTCGCATCCTGTCGCGTCATCAAAATTTTATAAATTTGCTAAAATGTACAATGTAAATGTAAATGTTTAAACATTCATTTGACAGTAACTCCACTATACAATAACACACAAAAATAAAATGTAAAACAATAATATAATTTATTGTACACAATTATTTTCAGAAATCAAAAACGAAGTTGAGGACAATGCGGACGGCACCGCCGCTGAAGGCGAGCGCGATGGTGATTGGGAGCCAGCGGTCAAGAAACGACGTTCCAGCGATGAGGACGAAGCACCCAAGAAACAAGCCCTACGAGCTCACCTCGCTTTGCAATTGACACATCATTCCGCTAAGGTGGTTAAGTTAATTTCTGATGGGTTTTAGCGTGACGAGGATGGCGGAATTCAACGTCGCATTTTAACTCGCCAGAGACATTCACATAATCGAACCCACTATAGTTTTCAACAGCTTCGTAATACATGCAATGTTTCCAGGTGCTCAAGAAGCCACTGTATCCAGTGCGACCGGCGCCTTTCACATTAGTGGCAACTGCCGGCTATCCGTATTTGGACCGCGATGTGATGTTGTGCGTCTTCGCCAAGCTCAGCTCTCACGAGATTGCTACATGCGCGTTGGTGTGCAAGGCTTGGGCTGAGTACTCGGTACGATTTTTTATATAATTATTTATATAGCTATTTTGCCTTTCCTAGTTCCCGGGCAGTGAGAATGTATTGTGCTTAAGATTTATACTTTGTAGTCCTATACTTAGTATTCCTATTACGAACAACATGAGTAAAATTTGCAATCTGCACTATAAACTTTAAAGCGATAAAATATTAAATATGTGACACACAAACTTCACCGATACCCATAATATAAAATTTTGCTTTTTCCAAGGAATTCAACAAAAGTGATTTATTGACATTTATGTGATTTTACCAGATGGACCCGTCTCTATGGCGTAGCATGTCCTTCGTGCAAGTGCGCGTGTCGGCCGCTCAGCTCGCTGGCATCGCGCGTCGACAGCCACACAGCCTTGGACTAGAGTGGTGCCACTTGGCTAGACGACAGCTTGCTTGGTAAGAAATATCTATAATTTAGTTACATATTCAACCATTTCTGTTGACGAAATAAAAAAGAATGTAATGCCATATCTTGTAGTTTTTTATATTTCTTGATTATTTAGCCCCTTTACGAATAGCGAAATTACGTAAAACACATATTGTATAGAATACATGCTTGTGTGTTGCACTCAATCTATACATATAATAAAAATGTAACTGAAAACTGTCTGTATACCGACATATGAAAAAAAAATTAGGGCCATTTATTTATCAATATAATAGAACACAAAACAACGATTTTTAACTTTCGTTACTGTTTGTCTGTTTGTTTGTGCACGCTAATCTTAGAAACAGCTAAACCGATTTAAATGCCATTTTTACTATTGTATTATAGCAAACTTGTCTAAACATTTAGAATTTATTTCATTTCAATCGGTTCATATACAAAAAAAATTGTACTATTTAAATTGTGTTTGTGATTTAAGTGAGATCGTGGGTGGGCGAAAAAACGTAATAGTTTAGTCATATAGTTTACGCAGGCAAAGATGCGAGCGGGTCGCTAGTCTCCAATATAGTTTTTATTACATATGTTACATTAACACAAACACTACTGTTATAGTGAAAGTAAAATAAAAACATTTTTATATACATATTAAGAAAATGTAACTGATCGCTGTCTGTACGAGAAAAAATATTATTGGCAGCAGTTATCAATGTAATAGAACCCAAAACATTGAATTACATGTTTTTGTCGTTTGTTAATCATAAAAACGGCTCTACTGATTTAAATGCTATTTTGACTATTGTCTAAATACATTGGTAAAGTTCCCTTAATATTTAGTGTTAATTTTATTTCATACAGTTATAAATAAGTTATAGTTTATTTTTTCCGTCAACATTTAATCAATTCACTGTATAATAGATATTGTCTGTATCACATACATTTTTTTTTATAATTTGACAAAATTGAAAATTTAAGCTAAGTTTGTGATTTAAGTGAAAATGGAGGCACCATTCGCTAGTTTACAGTAAATATAAAAATGTCTTCTTTCTAGGCTCTTAGCTCGTCTCCCGGCTCTCCGATCTCTCTCCCTAGCCGGGTCACCGGCGGAAGCAGCCTTGGCGCTCCGTTCCAGTTTTTGTCCACCCCTGACTGCCCTAGACCTCTCGTTCGCCAGGTGTCTGGATGATGCAAAGTTGAGGGGAATACTTGCGCCTCCAGAGAATTCCAGGCCCGGCGGTGGAGCTAGATCTGGTACTGAACCATCGAGGCTGGCTGCGCTGGCTGTTCTACGTCTCCCTGGCACTGACGTTACTGATGTCGCCATGTTGTATGTTGTCCAGGTGGGAGTTGAGATTTTATTGTTGAAATTCAATTATTCATTGATATACACATGTATACAGCTTCACGTGGGAACCAAGTCAAGACTTTCTTCTCGAGACATTGCATTTTGAGTGGCGGAACACAACGCCGCGCTTTATCTTATTACCAGAGCGGAAGAATGAAAACATATATATATATACACACTTAGCAGAGTGGGAATCGAACCCACAACCTATTGTGTTTCAGACGCTGTACCTGTGTGCCACGTCAACGTTACTTTATGATATAAAAACATTAATGAAATTTATTTTCACTATTCGGCAAACTTCACTTTGGCACCTTTAAGTTCACATTGATCAACGTTAATATATATTTTTTAAATAAATAAAATTGTAATTTCAACGCCCTAATTTAAAAAACTATTTTAAAAATAATAATAATAATTTTAAAATAAAAAAAATAATTAAAAAACTATAGCTGTTTCGTATTTTTGTCGGCATTTCCGTTCAACAATGAAATAAAAAAATTTGGTGGAAAAAATAGCCTATATTCATCCCGAGACCCTCAAGTATCTCTATATAAAATTTCGTCGTACAGCGGTTTAGCCACTTTCGCATTTATAATATAAGCATGGCTGAACGTGTAATTTTTGTAATAAATATGTAGGCGTTGCCCAAGCTGTGCGAACTGGACGCGTCGTCCTGCGCCCGGCTGACCGACGCCGGCGCGGCGCAGCTCGCCCATCACGGCCTGCAGCGGCTGTCGCTAGCCGGATGCAGACTGCTCACCGAAGCCACATTGGACCATCTGGCCAGGTGCCCCAATCTCGTTAGGTAAGGGAATTATATGTTATGTGCAATCACAGTTATGCTTACCAGTTCTACCATAGGATGGCATTGTCTAAAAATTATAGCCTCTTTTTGTATGCTGAGTCCGTCCGAGTAAGTAAGTATGTCCGAGTTGTGTCCGGACATATCATGATATTATTTCAAACATGAGCTGTACCATTAATTTGTACGAAATTTTAGAAACAATTTTATAGCATATATATGCTTTATCAAGTTGCTTGGTTACGTACGTAGTAAATGTTTCACCTGTGATTTTAGACAAGGCGTTATTTTTCGTAGAGATGACTGTAATTTTATGTTTTTATTCTTGAGTCCCACCATCATTTCGGTAGGGAGGGAGTCCTTATGGACGATATGGTCTTTTTTTATCTATGCATGGTCTTTTTTTTATAATATATAAATTTTTTATCTATATATAATATTATATAAATAATATCATTTTTGAATTTGAATAGTTATTGTGATTTTACATAGTTTATATCAGCACCAGACGTGCGAATAAGTTGGTAAATCGAAAATAAAAATTTTGTGTGTAAAATATATTTTTAATGTAATTTATGTACTTTTGTTTTTTGAATGTGATTAGTTTACTTAGAATGTTATACACTTTATTTCTGTTAAATTTAAGGTTTTCTTAAATGTATTTTCAAATACCGAAATATATGCAATAAATCTGATAAAATATATTATTATTTTTAAATTACTATTTTATTTACATTACATTAGGTGTGTATGTAATTCTAGATTTCTATAACTGTATGAATATTTATAAGTAAATATTGGATGTCTTTATAGATTGGATCTCAGGCACGTACCGCTCGTCTCAACTCAAGCCGTCATCAAATTTGCAGCCAAATCCAAGCATAACTTGCACGTTAAGGATGTCAAGCTAGTAGAGCTTCGGAACACCTGATGTGAGGCCCAGCCCGAAGACGGGCAACAAGACACAAGTGAAGTGATTGAGTCAGTGAATGAATCTGTGGATGAATCGCTGAATGAATCTGTGGAAGACTCAGCGCATGAATCAGTCGGTGAGGAAAAAAAGGACTAAACGAGTGAATGTAAAGT
This sequence comes from Podotricha telesiphe, assembly GCA_038994665.1. NCBI lineage: Eukaryota > Metazoa > Arthropoda > Insecta > Lepidoptera > Nymphalidae > Podotricha > Podotricha telesiphe. Next base: position 227,286 of record JAOYRR010000355.1, read on the forward strand.
GATATAGAATAGTGATGTGTTGGTGGCATAGTAAAGTGAATTAGCCTATCAATATAACATGATAGTTTAAGTTTATTAGTGAAACTTAGTAAACTATTTGTCATACTTGTTTTGTGTTTGTAACATTATAAATAATTAATACATTTTTTTTTTATTGTATTTTAACATAAATTTCATAATTACCCAATTGCTCTGTTGCTGATTCGCAAATCAACAATTGAAGTAGTTTATTTTAGTATTTAAGTGAATGATTTCATTAAATTTTATCATATTTACTAATTGCCAAAAAAAAATAATGCTGTGAACGTATGTATATATATAATTATAAAACCTGTGTGTTTGTCAAAACATATCCTTATCTATGCTATCAACATGTGAAATGCAAAGTGAAAAGACTAATTAAGTGTTGAATGTGATAAATTTATTATATATAAATTTATGGATGAAAACAGTTTGGAAAGTTTTGCTGTCTGTTTGTCTTGTATATAGTCAAACATATAAAAAACTATTATTTTTGACAAAATAAATTCCAATACTACAGCAATAATTTGGTTTCTAATCTTACAACACCAAATAGTTGATTATGAATGATATTAGGGACTAGTAAATTGTAATAAATTAATTTTATTGTACAAAGTAAAATAACTGTAAGAATGACACATTTTATATGTGCAATTTTGATAGTGAAAAATAAATAAATCATTCATAATCATAATTTTCTAAGTGTTATTACAGTTTTTCACATGTTAATATATATATATAATGTAATATTTCTTTAATTTATAACATGAGCTATTCAGTGCACATAGTGCTTAAATCGAAAAAAAACTAAAAGTTTTTAAATTTTTCTTTTATAATGTAAATTGATATATATTCACATATCACAAACTAAAAAAAAAGGGAAAAATATACACTAATTATTTCTAGTATTTTGAGTCTGAAAGTACTTAGTGTCAATACACTCTGAACTCATCGCTGTGCTTTGTCTTGTATCAGAGACACTCCAGATTATTACACAATTAACTTAAAAGTAAATAAGTCTTTGGTATTGCTATCGCCATCCCTCTCTTAGTGTTTGTTTCTTCCTTTTTTTTTTTTAGTTTTAAATGATTTTATACTTTTAAACGTAATTTGAAGACTGTCATTCGGAAAAGCGTGACGTAAATGCGGGTTTAGGTCACAATATGATTAATGATTAATAAGAAGAACAATAACAAAAAAATATCGTTAACATGGCAATTGGCAGGTGACTGATGCAGTTAATCAATTTGTGAACTGAATGGCTTATATTATAATCATGTTTGTTTCGGATTTATTTATAGTGCCAATAGTGTTGTTCTAAATGCACAATCAAATGACCTATTTAAAGTTAGAAATTATAATTTTATTGCATGCTGTTGCATTGATATGTTACTGTTAAAGTCCAAACTATGGTTAATACAAAGATTTACCAACTTTTATGGTAAAAATACAAAGTGTTCTTTGATTATTATTCATTTTGAACTAACACCTCGGTAAAACTTGGTTTTTACTAAGCTAAGGGACATGTTAAATGTTCATTAGGTAAAGATAGACAAATTTCTGACTTTTACTGTTAAATTGGTAAATTTTATGTTTTACTTTGGAAATCTTATCTTTAACAGTAACAAACATATATATTATATTGTTATTATTTTAACTTTACCTAAAGGATTTTTATTTTATTACAAGCAACAGATTAATAAAAAGATATCAATAAATTCAACTTTTCTTCCTTTTCGGCCCAATTGTCTATATACTATGTTGGATATTGAATTTTTAAATAGATGTTTGATTCATGCTGATTAGAATATTATTCTGAGATTACATCTGTCTTTTCGTTAGGTAGTCTTATACTTTATATAAAGTTTAGCGTGTATGTGTGAATAATTAAAATATAATATACCATCTAATTATTTTTTACATTTTTGTGTTATCTTTAAAATCATATTACTTATTAAAACAATATTAAGAATTGGGTCTAAACAATGTATGTCTGAGTGAAACATTTAAGGTAATTTAGTATTTGATTGTGACAGTAATGTTGCATTACTGCAAATATTGAATGACATATTTATTATAGCACCATCAAAGCTTATAGTTTCCATGACAATTACAGATTGCTTGTTCTATTTAATTCTAGTCGCTTATTAGATTTAATCATTACTAATAACAATTTTAACTGGTTTTGATCAATTTGAGGCTATCATTATCAAAATATTGCACGACCGTATTAAAGTTGAAATGACTTTTTTTATAGTCATGTGTTAATTATATATATATCTGTAATTAATGAAATTTAAATTCAGTTGCTTTAAATACAAAAATAGTGTAAATATAATGTTTCCCAAACACCAAACTTGTCCTGTAGATAATAAATAGATTTAATATTAATGTATTATTATAATTTTCTTGTAGTAGTCTGTAAGTAAACCGACTCTGGTCACAGCTTGCGAGGTCGGAGGGCCGCCTATAGTTCTAGAGTAAATCATCCTTTACCATTTTCTTTATTCATTATTAGTATACTTGACAAAATTTAATTTAATTTGTAACATCTATATAAAACTACTAGTGAATAGTTGAAATTGCTGATTACGCTGAGCCTATAACTTCAAGAAGTTCAGAAGTTTTTATTTCATACACAATACCAATTTATCAGAAATAAATTTTTAAGCTAACTTTTTAAGCTAACTTTTTACCGTGCAACATTTATAATTTAAAATATTTACAAGATGTTTTTAGATTTTGTCAAAAAAAAAATATTGTTATGAATGAAAATGGATATACAAGTGATTAGATATATAAGCATTGTGTGCCTCTTAATAGAGATTTAGTACCTATATTGTACACAGTTGCTTTAGTGAATGATTGGTTAATAAATTGATGTGTCATTCGGTTAATGGCTGATATACATTTTGTTTTTAAATAATAATTATTAGGATTTTCGAAGCGTAGAGTTGTTTTCTTTACAAAATTGTAGCAAAGTTGCAATTTGATTTTTTATTTGAGCCTATAATTGTTTAAATCAATAATTATCAGTTGTTAACCGAGAAACAATGTTTTATAGTAAATAAATTCACTTATCATATATAATGTATGTAATATAGATGATATTATATAGTTTTGTAAGGGTTCGTAAAGGCCAGCCCCGCTCTGGCGACTCGAGGTGGTGATACTACGGCTAGGACTAGCATTATGATGTGAATGACGGTTAAGTCTAACATTGTATCATTGGTTACCATAAGCACTTATAGTATTTGAAATAAATATTTACATTGGAATTTTGTTTTATTTTTTTCACCATCAATTGCAAACACTGGTGCAATTAAATGAATATATAATAGAAAATAAGTGAAGCCTGCAATGGTTTTCTGTTTTCAGTTATGACGATTGATTTTGATAGATTATGGGGCTCTAAATACAGGAAAAATATTTTATAAAAATAAATCGCATAAGGTTTTTAAATTATATAGCACTGTTTTTTTTTTTTTGCTAAAATCAGCTAAGGCTGCCTAGTTTTTAATTCTATTTTTTTTTTTTTATAATGACAACATTGATAAGATTGCCATTCTGTTCTCAATGGGCATCGTCAACATGCATCTAAACATGGTTGGTATTAAGGCGGAATAACCTCAAGTGAAACTCAAGAACTGTTGTTGGCTGGACAATCTCATAGTGTCTTTCCCAGTCCGGGATTCTTATGACTCAAGGCATATTCTATGTGTTTCATTTCGCTGTGTTTGACAGAGAGACACTTCATGCTTAAGGCATGCAAATGGTCTTTTCGCATTAAACACTGAAACATTTGTGCCAGCAATTAGAATATCAGAACACTGTGCGACAGTTGATGTAAAATCCAAATTACTCGCAATACCAGTAAAGCTAGCAAGACCCTTGCAGATTTGTAATAAGGCACACTGTATTTGTAGATTTATGGAGCACCACTACCTCTAAATTTAATTGCTTATGTTTCTCTTGGTAGTAACTATATATCGGCATTTAAGAAAATATAAATAATAATATATAAAATGTGCCTTAAACTTTTAGGACACCAATTGTATGTTAATCCACTAGTACTGGTTCCTGCTACTGTTGTAAGTGCTCACAGCACACACATTTTCAGAGTACACTATAAGGCCATGCTTTTAGTGCACTTGTTGGTATATGGCACTCTTAAAATAATCGAACCCACAAACATAGTGTACATTATCAGTTATCTACTGTGACACAACCCATCATCGTTAATCCGTAGAGAAATTATGGATTTACAGATTTTTACTTAATACTTTATAATAGAAGACTATATTATAAGTAGTATTGTAGTTGAAAAAGACATATTTAGAAAACGTATAAAAATGTGAACGCGGCGGGATTTGAAGCCGCGCCTCTTGAAAACCGTTCAAGCGCTCTGACCGCTAAGCCATGCGTTCTACATCCAGCTACGTTGAAATTCTTATACGCTTTATTACAACTTATATTTGTTATTAGCTGTTATCTCTGTAGAGAGATTTTTACAAATTTCTGCTACCCAAAGATTATTCTACGAACAATCATCTGGCAAGAGAGAATGCTATTTATTAAATATATATTTTGTTAACTTTTTCAATTTCCTTAGTGTGGGAATAACACTTTAAAAAATGTTAACAAAAAAAGTATTGTAGTTGCCTGGCGGTAACTTACAATCGATTCTAATATTTCCTAACAGTGTTCATAATAATTGAAAGCAGCGATCGCTTTTTCCCGCATAGCGGGGTATTTAGAGTTCCGTTGTCTGTTTTCGGCCCAAATTTAAGACTTTGCGTGTGACGGAATTCAACGCCGCGCTTTGTATTACCAGAGCAAGGTATTCAAATTAACTTAAATCTAATCGTTTCCTCGAGTAAGGATCGAACCCACAATCTTCACACGCAGTCCCACTGCGCCATGATGGCCTCTAGCTTCTAATTACTGCTTAGGTAGCAAGTAATGATTGCAGCCCTGCTGTTTGAAAATAATAAAAGCGGCTTTACGCTTTTATCGCATAGCTGTCAGAAAAAGGTGTTAAAAAACTCCGTTCTCCACTCTCCGCACGAAACTGGAATATTGCATGTTGAGCCGCGAAATCAGTTATCAGTTCCATTGTTATGGTATATATAGATATTATTATACTTACTTCGAATCCCCCGTATCAAAATCGAACCTGAGTCGAAAACGCAATCGCGTTTATAATCAGACTGTGCCACTATGGCCTCGACATGCAAATCCATGTGTAATAAAGCGGTAACCTATCTATTTATCATTGTTCATATATTTATTATTTTTGATATTAATAATTTAACCCTATATTATGTACCCTACCTACAACATCATTGTTTAATTAAATTCAGAAAATGAAAACATTTGTGCAAATTTTGAAATAAATAAGCGTTTGTTTCTTAAATTGACTGATTTACAGATAAATTACAATACAAATTAATATAGTCAAGCGTGTTAAGCAAATTTAATATTTTTGATATGAAATCATGCGGCAATTCTTATATAACTACAGCTAAAGAAAACAAAAGTTTAATGGACTCCTATCAGAGAATAGGTATTTCTATTTCAACACGCACTCCCCTAAGAAACGAGAGGCGTCGAGATTAGTCGAGAATCCAATTACATTTTCCAAATACCCATTTTTCCCCGCTGCGGGTTCAAAGCTCAGAGAAAATTATTTTTCGCCCTCTAGAGATGAAAAATAAACGTGTCCCCGAGAAAAATGAAGGCTCTTCGGCCAAAAGAGATAAGAAGCTGGCGAATTGCTTGGGAACGAAAAAGATAATAAACCGGTTCGTAGTTCACACTCCGACTAGGGGGTTTGTCAAATGAGTCAAGTAGTGCAAGTTCTTGCCGATTTCATTTGAATTTTCGAATGAAGTGTGTCGTTATGAGGATTTAAATATTTTCTACTTATGAATTTTGTAATATACGGTACTCGGTAGGTAAGGTTTAGTTTTTATACAAAAATATTACGCTAATCAGCTGGTTCACAACTTAATGAAGTTTACCTTTGTTTTTCTCAAGTATTTAGAGTTTAGGGATTGCCCTGGCATGTTACTTCATTGTGTGATGGGTAAAAGCAAAGAGACTCGATACTAGGTATATTTTTAAAATAAATAAGGAAAGATTTATTTTACAAATATAGACTTAACTAAATGGATTTGAATGTATATCGGGCAATCGGGCTTACGGGCTATTTAAAACCTAATACTTTTTTTGCAGCTTTTCTCGCATAGAAACTACAAAACACTTGCCGCCAATAAACGAGAATTTGCATGTTAAGTGGCGCAACTCAAATTCGCGCTTTACCTAAGGTACCAGAGCGGAGAAATGATAATATTCTAAATGCAATCATTCCCCTGAGCAGGAATCAAACCCACAACCAATTGCGTTTATAGTCAGACGCTCTCCCACTCCGCCACGATAGCCTCTACCCTAATACTTAATAATCATTTTAAAACAAATAGAATAATAGATTACACAATTATGTCATTGGATGTACGATATTTTACATTATTACACATCAATTATTACACAGAAATATACACATATCACATAAAAACATTTCGAAATGAAATTGACAAGTTCCTCAAACTTAATTATATAAATTACAATGTTATACGAAACGTCGTTGCGTCCCCTCGAGTAGGTGCAGCAGGTGGCGAGTCAATACTGACTAATCTGTCCAATCACATCGCAATTGCCACAAAAGTGGAAAAATAGTGGGCAATAACAAAATAGTAAAAGCTATTTACGAAATCGAATTTTGATTATTCGTTATTTGCTCGTATATTATATTATAATAGATGCAGGATTTTGAATGAGCTACTATTTTTTTTTCGACAGTATGTCTTTATAATGTAACAATTTATGCAATATATATTTTTTTCTATTATTATTTTTAGGCTTTACTAATCAGGTTGTTTTCTACTATTTTCAAGGTCATTGTTAAAAAAAGTAAGAGCGCTGGTATCCATAACAAAGGTTAAAATCTTACAATAAGTACCAGAGTTCATTTATGCCGTTCATTTATGCCGTGTAACTGGTTACTGTACATAATTTGAGACAATAAACATATTACTATTTTTATTTAATATAAGGCCATCGTGGCACAGTTGGATAGCGTCTGAGTGTTAACCCGATTGGATGTGAGTTCAATTTCCATTTGGAGGCATGATTATATTTAAATTATTTTAATTTCTGCTCTGGTACCTAAGACAAAGCGGGGCGTTGAGTTTCCCCAGTGAATACGGAATGTCTCGATTTCCGGCGGAAATTGGAGAACGGAGTGTCTTTACACTTAAAAAACTAATGTAATATATCGATTTATAAATTAATTGGATCTTATCAAAAATAACAATATGATGTTATCTGTAACTGTGTCTGTATATTTAGTAAATATTGATGACAGTTACAATTACGAAAAATAAAAAGTCCTGTGCTTTATCCTCTGTTGCGTTATCTGAACGAATTCTTTCTTGGAAAAAGGTGAAATATGATTTTCGATTATATTTTTTGTAACACTTTTGTCTTTAAATGACACGAGCAGCTTCAAAAAATAGCCAAGTAGTAAAGCCTTGAATTTTTTTTTATTTAGGCACAATACTTATGCCTTTACTTACGCATTTGTAGACAAAAATAAATTAGGCCACTTACGAAAGCTTACCAGGCCGGCGTGCTTTTGTTTGAAAGTTGTTGAAAAGTTTTTATTGATCGTCAGTAAAATCCAACAAAGAAGACAAAATTACAATAATAAAGTAGCCCTATTTTCTTTTTAACTATTGATTTCGATTTTACTAATCATTTACTGATACATCAGGCTTATTGAAATATATGGCACAAAAAAAACACAACTTGATAATATTTTGACAAATTTTGACTATAAAATTATTGTATTAAAATAAAAATATATTCGTTTTATATACAAATTATCTATAAACAAATTTAATCTCATATTATACAATTATTAATAAATATATAATAACTTTACTTCTACTAGCTTCCATGAAACAATCGAGTTAAAACTACAAGCGAGTTAAAATTCCTAGGCTGAATAATTGCAATCTTTGCTGCACCTTTATCGCAGGAGAATTGCTTCTAAATTTAAATAGTCCTTTGTATTAGTTTCAAGAAAAAAGATAAATTGCTTTTATTTTATTATTATAATATTTCATTTTGTTATAATATTTCATTTTGTTATAATATTCTTACTTGCATATGATAATCATTATTATTGACGGCGTCGTAGTGCAGTGGAAAGCCACCTGACTGTAAACGCGATTGGTTCGATTCCCATTCATAAATAACATGACTTGTAAACTCTTCTGGCGAGATTAAGCGCGGCGTCGAGTTCCGACACTTGTCTGGAATGGACGGAAAGTGGAGATCCGAGTGTCTTGACAATAGATTCTCACTGCCTATCCCATAGAAATAACCCAGAAGCTTTGATGCAATGACAACATCATTATAAACAAAAACTTATTTTTAGAAAACGTATAAAAATTATAATATAAAATTTTTCTAAAAAAATGCTTTTCAATTCCCCAAGTGTGTGATTAACACTTTCAAACTGTTCAAAAACAAAATTATACTTTTGACATTTTTAGGTTACTGGTGCTTTTAATATTTTAATAAATAATTTTTGTGACACAGGCTGTTTCAAGGTTATTCATCTCACTCGATTTTAGCATTATACAGATGTTGGTGTATACTTATGTAGAACTATAGTTGCTTTTTTTTATTTATACAATTTCGTAATTCCAGTGTGGTAAGCAGTGTAGATATCGATCGGATTCGAACTTGTACACGCGCACGCGATGTTGCTCCTAACCACTGATTCTCGCGTCCCGTTGACAAGTGACGTATGTCTAGCAGCTGACTTGGGTACTTTCTAAGCCAAAAGTGTTATAATAACATTTTGAAATAAAATAGAAATACATATAAGCAGCGCCTATAAGGAAAATAAATATTCAACTCAACTGAACACAACTTATAGAAAGTAATGAAAACTGACCGATTCTCCACTTCATTCTCTACGTCTCTCTGTCTAATCAGATTGTAAAAATATGTAGATATATTATAAACTAGCGACCCACTCGCGACTTAGCTTGCGTAAACTACACGACTAAACTATTTCGTTTTCCGCCCGCCCGCGTTCTCACTTAAATCACAAGCTTTGCTTAAATTTATAATTTAAATGGTTGTAATTTTTTAGTTTATGAACCGATTGAAACGAAATAAACACTAAATGTTAAGGGAAATTTACCACAATACAATACTCAATAACCATCAATTGTGCTGAGATTAGCGTGCACAAACAAACAGAAAAACATAAAACAAAATTAAAAATCGTTGTTTTGGGTTCTATTACATTGATAAAAGCTTCATAGTAATATTGTTTTCATAAGTTTTCCATGTACAAACAGCGATCAGTTACATTTTTATTATATGTAGATATAGATTGAGTGAATACACACTCTACCCTACGACACACAGTCACATACTACCCCACCATGGCATTTAAAAGCCTAAATCTGTGTATTTAAGAAAAAAATGTAATACTATTACATTTGTGAACTCAATATTACAATAAAACCTGAGGTCGGCGTGATTGGCGTGCACGCGACGCGGTCGCGGCCGTCCTTGCGCTGCACGCATCACTGTTCTAAAACACTGCCTTGTTAGACTTAGGCTTACACGAAAATTAGAAGTTAAATTTGTGGTAGTAATTCCAAGATAAAATAAACAGTTCAGAATAAAAACCTGTAAACAAATTTCGATACGAACTTGTGATAAGATTCTTAACTTGTAGTAAAATTATATATTAGATAATGTTTTCCTGTAATTTTCATTATGTTAAAAAAAAATGTCTTCGAGATTTCCATTTCTTTTATTAGTGTTTTTTTATACATTTATTGTTTTCATTATCACCCCTTTCAAGCATATTTTGACATGAAAGAGTTGAACGAACTGTTTTCTAATTTCCACGTTGGTATATTACATTTATTATTGTGGAAACATTAAAAATAATACGGGTATCTTTCCGGATCATCCTGGAATAGAAATCAGGCTTTTTTCCGTATAGCAGGGTAGGCAGAGGGAACCTAGTGTCAAGACACTGTGCTCTCCACTTTCCACCCGAATTTGAGACATTGCGTGTTGAGTGGAGGAACTTAACACCGTCTTTGTCTTGTCACTAGGTCCGTGGTATGAAAATATTGTGTCGCCATTGGATCTGGATATGTGAACAAATTTTGAAGTAAATCGCACGACAGTAAACGGTTTAAAAATACCGTTGCAAAATTTTCTTACATACGAGTACATTCATAGACAGATACATGTGAAGCTAATTTCTTTTTTATTGCCCTGCTATCAGTTTAAAAGAGCGAAGCAGAAAAGAAAATACGTAATAGTATTGAAAATCAACGAAACAAGTAGATATAATTTCATTAAAATCCAGTAAATTTGCAATCATACCTTTCTTATTATATTTTCATGGTATGCAAGTAAGATAATAAGTTTTTTGATTTTCACGATTCTTACACATTTTGAAATTAAACTGTTTTAACCGGATTAATTGTGTATAATTTTGGTATTCGAAAATACATTTTAGAACCCGACGTTTCGAACACATTACAGTAGTCCGTGGTCACAGGTAGACTGAGGCGACATTTGTTTGTCATTTGATACAATTATTATATCAAACTACCGCCAACGATTTCTTAGTTGCCTCGCGTACTGCCTGAATTCTTGCAAAATGAGCTCATTTAAACAAATATATATACAACTAAAACTAAGATATTTCTTTTATATTCTGTTAAGTGTATTAATAATGTACCAAATGTCAGTCACATAGAGTATAGAGGTGAACTGTTGCCCTGTGGGCCTGTAATCGGCACATGTGACGCGGGATGATAAATGTAGCGGCAACTCTAATGCGATGTAGGCATATAGCGGTATTAAACGCACGTTACTATAAAATGCAGCCTTTATAAAATTTAGTTTACTATTGATAGAGCGAATTTGTATTTATAATTTGAGGCCACCGCGGCGCAGTGGCACAGTGATTTTCAATCAGGGTTATATTTCAATTATTTTCATTTCTATGTTCCAATAAGAAAAAAATAGGTTTCAGTTCCGTGAAAGTTTATACATATATCAAACAAACTACTAGTGTTATGACACTCCACTCTCCACTCTCCTCCCATCATTCTCCATTTTCCGCCAGACTTCAGGACTTTGCGTGTTGAATGGCGGACGTAATCGCCACCCTTTGTCTTTCGTCAACATTTCATCGGGTGGGAACCCAGGGTTATATTTCAATTATTTTCATTTCTATGTTCCAATAAGAAAAATGCGGGTTCCGTGAAAGTTTTTTTTGTTAGTTTCACGCTTTATCCCATATATCAAACAAACTACTGGTGTCATGACGCTCCACTCTCCAGTCTCCTCCCTTCCTTCTCCATTTTCCGCCAGAATTCAGGACTTTGCGTGTTGAATGGCGGACCTAATCGCCACGCTTTGTCTTTCGTCAACATTTCATCGGATGGGAACCCAACACACAAAATAAATAAAAAGAATGCTCTATAATATAACGAATGAAGTTTAACGGGTTTTAGTAGCAGTGCGGCGCGTATTCCCTCAAGTTATTACGGGCAGTGAGGCAAATAACGAACCGCACTGTAAATAATACATCGCTATCAAGCGCGAGACACCCGCTTATTATACAAGCTATGAAAATCTGAGTCTTTTTGATGTTACTTCTACACTTAATTAATTAGAAATATATGATTAATAGTGTTACATAATTTGAATTACATTTTTCGAATGTGATAAAATATTTCGTTTTTACTTTCACTGATATTAGGCGAGGCTACGTTATGCGGAACTTAACACCGACATGACTTGGCATATCTTATGAGGAAATAATAATAATAATAATTTTTTTTTATTGTATATCCACAAATAGAAAAAAAAGTTTAATAAATAAAAACATGCGAAATTAAAAACAAACAAAAGAATATAGAAAATATATACCTATTTAGAAAACGCTATATACATCCCGCTGCGTTCAAATTTTTATACATTTTCTAAATATATGTTTTTCAATTTCCTAAGTGTGTGAATAACACTTTAAAAAAATGTTAAAAAATATATTTAATAAATAGCATTCTCTTTTGCCAAACGATTGTTCGTAGAATAATCTTTGGGTAGCAGTAATTTGTAAAAATCTCTCTACAGAGATGCTAACAACAAATATAAGTTGTAATAATCGTATAAGAATTTCGCTGCAGCTGTATGTAGAACGCATGGTTTAGCCGTCAGAGCACTTGGACGGTTTCCAACAGGCGCGGGTTCAAATCTCGCTGCGTTTAAATTTTTATACATTTTCTAAAAATATGTTCTACATTTTCCTGTCTGTCAGTCTGTGAATAACACTTAAAAAAAATGTTAGATTAGATTAGATTAGAAATAGATTAGTTGTAATTTTTTTTATTTATAATATTTAATAGTACCTACACAGGGCATACTTACTTAAATATTGGTGCCACCCTAAGTACGTGTTACAAATTAACAAAGCAACCCTTGACACAATCAGTTGTCATCGCTGTCTCAAACTGCTTATGATTTATTACATTCCCACTGGACCCATACAATGTTAAAGGATTTTCATCGTTGCTGCTATAGACATAAGGTTTAACATATAGAGCATTTTAGAGGATAATATGGGGCATATTTATTTATTAGACCTGTAAAGCACGACTGCACTATTTTAATTTGTATTGTAATGTTAATTTAAGGCGTTGTTAGGGTTAGGATTGTATTGAAACATTAATGTTTTTTTTTATTATTTTACTAGATAGAACCTCATTTTTTTGTCATTACCTCAAAATCAATATCTATATATATATAAAATAAAAATGTAACTGATGGCTGTCTGTTCATGGAAGATACATGAAAAAACATATTATTAGGGGCGCTTATGAATATAATAGAACCCAAAACAATGATTTTTTATTTTCTATTTGTTATCTGTTTCTCTGTTTGTTTGTGCACGTTAATCTCAGAAACGGCATAACCGGTTTAAATCCAATTATAATTATTGTATTATGGTAAGCTTCTCTTAACATTTAGTGTTTATTCCATATCAATTGGTTCATAAACAAAAAAGTTACAACCATTCAAATTATAAATTTAAGCAAAGTTTGTGATTTAAGCGAGAACGCGGGCGGCTGAAAACACGAAATAGTTTAGTCATGTAGTTTACACAGGCGAAGCTGCGAGCGGGTCGTTAGTATATTAATATACCTAATATCAAATGTCATGTTAGGGTTTTTCTAGACTTTGACATTCAGTACATACCAAAAGTCAGTAGAGGCCGTCGTGGCGCAGTGTGACAGCGTCCGACTGGATACGCTATGGTTGTGGGTTTGCGTCCCACACTCGGGGGAAAGATTATATTTTCAAATTATATTAATTTCTATCATTCTTTTTAAAGTGTTATTCACAAACTTAGGAAATTGAAAAACATGTAGTTAGAGAACGTATAAAAATTTGAACACATCTGGATTTGAACTTGCGCCTCTTAAACGGTTTTCAAGAGGCACAGGTTCGTATCCCGCTGCGTTCAAATTTTTATACGTTTGCTAGATATATATTTTCCTTTCTCTGCTCTGCATGCGGTAAAAAGCGTGAAGCGAATTCCATTAAACACATTTATAAAATACCTATAATAAAACATAAAAAATTGTCCGTAAAGGATTTGAATTCACGACCATTGCAAACGGACACGAACTAAACTACAACAGTGTAAAAAAGGGAAATTTGAAACTATAAAATTTCTTCCCCCATATTGTAAAATCGTTCTTCCCTGTAGGTGCTATCACCCAATTAAACTTAAATCTAGAGCCATCTGTATATATACAGTGTCCCCGATCGTAATCGTATGTACATAATGAAATGAGTGCAATATGCGTCCCCGTCTCCAGAGACTTCGCTCTCTGACACGAGCTACTCTCTCCGTTGTATGGATGTGGTATTTTCTAAATTTTAAAAGTATATTATTACAATATATATTTTATTTACAGATTCTCGCATATCAGGGTAGTTACAGAGGACCTAGTGTCAAGGCACTCCGTTCTCCACTTTTCGCTCGAATACAAAACATTGCCTGTTAAGTGGCGGAACTCAACGCCCAAACGCTTTGTCTTGTTTCACAGATCAGAGATATAAAAATAGTTTTAATATAATCGTTTCTCTGAGTGGAAATAGAACCCACACCCAATCGTGATTACAGTTAGCATGTACTTTCCTGGGGGAGTCTAGGGGAGCACCGAGAGAAAAATTCTCGAAATTCCTACGAGTGTGGGAAATAAAGGGTTTTTAGTGTAGTGTAGCACATATTTCAATAAGTTGCGAATTGAATTGAATTGTATTTAAATATTTGTACACTAGTTTACACAATTTAATTTTAAGAAAGATATAAGATGCATTATGCTTTCCTAAAAACTTAATATATAACTTTCTAATTATATACTGTTTTTTATTGTCGTATATCGTCAGTACATATAAAATAATCTTATAAAAGATTGACTTTAAAATTAAATATTTGCCATTTGCATTAGTTCCATTTTGATTAAAATAGTTGCTTTTGGTGGGACGAAAAATAAAATATATTTTTTTTAAATGTAATTATATTTCTACGCGTAATTGCGTATCAAGTATGTGTTTTTTTTGTATTTCATACTATATTTTCTATATTTATAGTATAAAAGACCTTCCCTTCATGTCCCCTGGTTCATGTCCCTTGAGATTGAATCCCTGGACGTGGCGATCAAGTCCTGATTTATTTGTCCTCCGAACGCGAATACGAGCTGATGGGAGCAAGTGTGTTTACTCCACTTTGTTTACTGATCATTTATTTTTTACGCCGCGTTTGAAATTGAGGGCGACTGGTTATGAGTAGTATAAAATTCTGTGTCGCTTTTTAAACTGTTCTTACAATATTGCTTAAAAGTGTTAATTAATGTATTATGTGAGTTTTGATAATAATATATATTTTTTGAAACATATTTTAAAAGACTAATCTGTTTTTTTATTCCTTACTAGTTCTGCCACTCAACACGCACTATTCCGTTTTTCCATGAAAAGTGGAGAACGGAGTGTCTTAACACTAGGTTTCGTTACGCATTTGAATTTATATAAAAAAATGAAGGTATGACATAAGTCATCAAAACAGGATACACCCGTGGGATATGCAAATAGAACCGGTAGTATTTCGTATTTATAATTTAAATCTAACCTAGCTTAGCGAATTTTCTCCCCCAAGCCGCACACAATTGACGTTTCGCCCGCGCACCCCGCGTTGTGTGCGCGCGACGTGAATGCACCGTCTAATCTCGTTCACGTGCCCGCCACGCGGCGCTCCTGCACACGACAACCAGTGCACACCCAGCTTTATAGAAGATATTTAATCGAAATTTGATTATTTATACTCAGCTTTATCCCGTTCAGCCAAGACCTATTTTGTATCTGTCAAATTTTTGGCGCTTAAATCCGTGTCAAGTTGACATTTCTAAAAAAGCGTGTCCTTTATCTTAACTGATTGGATAATCTGTGCTCAAACGCTATAGTATATCGTATCGGAAACAGAAATGTAAGCCCCAACGTCCTGATTAAATTTTCTGTTATAGAGTGTTTGTGCTTGGAAATTACAGTTATTTGATGCAAGTATTCAATTTCTTTTGTTGTCACAATTTTTGGTGAGTTGATCTGAATGTCGTACAGTAATCATTGGCTTTGTTCTTTGTGGGCGGTACAATACTTCAATGATATCATAAAAGTGAAATATCTTATAATTTTGTTTATTATGTACAATTTTATGTATACATCTATATGTTTTGTAAAATTAGATCTCAAAAGCGAAACAATCCCTTGTCCTTCCCTGTTGATTAAGAAACAATTGCTTTCTAGCCAAGCCATGGAGGCGCAGTGTGACAGCGTCTGACTGTAAACGCGGTGGGTTGTGGGTTTAATTCCCACTCGGAGGAATGATAACTGGGGAATATACTCTAGTACCTAAGACAAAGTTAGGCGTTGAGTTCTGTCACTCAATACGCAATGTCTCTAATTCGTGCGAAAAATAGAAAATGAAGTGTCAATCTTTCTGACTACACTGCTAGCGGGAATAGCCTGCTTTAGCCTCCTAGATACTAGATCTAAACTAATTTAAATGATATAAGTATATGTACAAGGCTATCAAGTAGAAGGTTGTGAACTAAAAGTTTTTGTTTGTATTTTAACTCGCAGTCCCAGTTTGCGACCTATGTAGGCAAATATTAAGCATTGACCCTCGCAGGCGCGCATATAGATGGAGCATTTGCCGCGCTGCCGATGTGCACCTGATTACGTATTCATTGGGGATTGACGCACGCATGGAGGAGGAAGATAGTGTTTTATTTAAACCTTCGATGTATAATAAATTTCCTTGACGCCTTCTCCTTATCTATTGAAGAAGACAGAGTTGGCTTATCTATATTTTCATGGATTGTGGCTGGGGAAGGTAAGTAAGGACTCTTCCTTAAATGGAAGTCTTTATCAGCTCTTTGTTTATGCCACTTTTATACCATTTTTGTATTAAATAATAATATGTGATTGTTGTTCATATGCTCCAAAGCCTCCGACAACTATGAAAAAAAACTATTTTTCATATACCACATACGATGAAACAAAAAAATATTTATTACATATTCATTTTTCTAAATACAGATACTAATTAATTAATAAATATTATGGTACAACACTTTTATATTTTTACATATTCCGCTGTAAATATTGTAAAAAATTCCAATAAAGTACTGGGGGCGGTTTATTTATACAGAATTTGAATCGCAAATTGAGATATGATAGCTTAAATATTTGCCAATTCGTTTTCACAAAGTTCTAAACAAATACACTGTATTGGGCGTAAATACTTTGATCCCAGGATTAAGTGACGTCATTATGGCACACTTGCAGCGCATCTAACACTTTTTACTATTTACAATAGAAAATACATTTTAGAAACCCGACGTTTCGAACACTTTGCAGTAGTCCGCAGTCACAGGTAGACTGAGGTCAATGATTTCTTAGTTACACTTCATTGCCCTTCATCAGCACAAGCTGCCAGTTCCTGGCTAGCGTCGTGGGAAGACCAAGGTATATTATATACGCGATTAAGCCGGTTAAAAATAGTTTCATTTCGAATTTAATCTGTAAGTGTTTACGAGATCTGATCATTATTTATAACAACTTGACACTAAGTTCTCGCTGAAAACCTTACTATAAGCGTGTATGAGCGGGAATAAGCGTGAAGTTAAAAAAAACCTGACACATTACTTATTAATTGCTGAAATTAGAGAATGGAAATATTTAGGTATATCTAAGTATTCCCTAACTTTGCTACGATGACATATCTACTAATATTTTTATGATAATTATTAATCTCAGTTTTTTTCAGCTTCAAGCTTTTTCCCGCAGCAGGGTTGTCGGAAAGAACCTAGTGTCAATACACTCCGGAGAATGGAGGATGAATATCCGGTACTAAAACCACCCGGTACTAAAACAGTCTTAGATTCAAACAAAAGGTACCAGAGCGAATAAATGAAAATAATTAAAATATAACTATTCCTACAAGTGGGAGCCGAACCCACGACCAATAACGTTTACAGTCAGACGCTATCCCAATGCATTTAATAACCATTTTTCTGCTATTATTAGATAAAAAAGCCCAAATCATAATCCTTTTATAACAATTTGCTGAAGTGCTACAAAAATTATCGACACACGTTGGAGTGCCCTTGAGAGACCCTTACAATATTTTAGCTACATTATGTTACTCCACTATATAAAACTTGAGTGGAAAATGAATAAACGATCGCTCTTAAAAATATTATCTGTTAACTGGACTTTGGTGTTCAAAATAATATAGAATTTTTGATCTTTTGAACTTTATATTGTGGGTCAAAAATATATATATTTTTGTAATTTTGATTTTGTCTAGTGATAATTAGTTGTCATTTGATGAAAGCACATTATATGTAAAATATTATTGCAATCAGGT
The DNA here is from genome assembly GCA_038994665.1 of Podotricha telesiphe. NCBI lineage: Eukaryota > Metazoa > Arthropoda > Insecta > Lepidoptera > Nymphalidae > Podotricha > Podotricha telesiphe. The sequence goes on from JAOYRR010000355.1 coordinate 245,422, forward strand.
TTAAAGTTTCGTCATTTTGAACACAAAGGCAGTTGATTCAAAGAAATTTTCATATTAAATATACACCACTCATACTATCAAAATTATTTTTGTTTTTTTAGAACGGTGTCTGTAATAATAATCTTTGAATGTAAATATTTGTGGGTTCTTAAAGTATTTGTACAGGATAGTATCAGCTGTTATATCTGGGGATTGTCCTGAAGATTTAGTCTCATGCTAGATGGCCGCTTGCTAACAGGATTCATTCCACACTATTGTACACGTGATAGCTGTGGGTTCGATTCCCACTCAGGGGAATCATGTATTTAAATAAAATTATTTTTGAATTCTCCGCTCTGGTCAGCTAATTAGAGAGAACCTAGAGTCAAGACACTCCGTTTTTCACTTTACACCCGAATCCGAGACAGTGTATAGAGTGCCGCAAGTCAACTCCGCGATTTGTCTAAAGCACTAGAGCAGAGAAATAAAAATATTTTAAATATAACCGTTATTCGAGTGGGAATCGAATCTACAGCTTATCTCGTTTACAGTCAGACACTAACACTGCGCCACGACTCACTCATTTTAATAAAAACTAGAAATATTTAAAGGTACAGGTTTAGAAGGTTATTTATTAAATACATATTAATATTTGTTTTTAAGGGAAAATTTCGCGGGATAGGTAAAAGTCTACGAGATAATACACAGTTCTTGAATTATATTACTGTACTCTATATCTATAGCTAAAGCAGGGTTGAGTTCTACGGCGAAATTTTTAGAAGTGTGTCATGCTACTACGAGGTAGGCATGCCACTGTACCTATTATTAGTCCTATTTAAGTTAAGTACAACCTATTCAAACCGCCATTGTTATTATTTTTATCTCCACTTTCCGCCAGACTTAAAGACATTCCGGTACACAGAGCGGAGAAATGAAAATAATATAAATATTTAAATTATAATAATTCCGCCGAATGGCAATTGAACCCACAACCCATCGCGTTTACAGTATAGTTGAGAGTCCCACTGCGCTATTTATTTTAAACCGATAATATTTCAAATACTCTTCAATCGATCTGTTAGCTTAGTAAAGAACAAACTTGTACTCCACTATCATAGTACAATGCCCTGCGGGGGCAACATATTGCTGTCAGCATGGTGCAGAGATGCGCCCAGCTGTTACACTGTGTTACAAATATCTAAACTCGAGTGCGAGCGAATAATTTTATTTTGTTGAGGGCTCTCCAATTTGTTACGAGTATTTAGTACACAAGTTGCGTTACGTCCGAATGGGGGAAACTCGGAATTTGATTCATATGGGTTTTTTTTGTCAAACCTGTAATGTGTCTGGGTGTGTGTGTGTCTGTGTGTGCGTGTGTCTGGGTGAGTGTGTGTGTCTGTGTGTGTGTAGGTGTGTGTGTATATGTGTCATGACACACTGTTGTTGGTGTGATTGACTGTGAACGCGATTGCTCGTGGGTTCGGTTCCCACTCGGGGGAAGGATTAATTTGAATTATTTTCATTTCTCCTCTCAAGTAAGAAAAGCGGCGCTGGAATAAGACAATGTGGTGGAATTGATTCAATTAGCCGTTTCTACAATTCCTAGTATGAAAGCTTAACTTGATAGATTTACCTATGTAAAGCATAGCATATTACATATGCAAAACATGGTTAGTTATATGTATATTCCCTCTGTAATATATAAGTTCTAATATTTTTTCCGTGTATGAATGGTCCACTACGCCAAGGTGGAGAACGTGTCTTGACACTAGGTTCCCTGTGACTAGACCAAGCGTGAACCTGCTTTTTTAGATTTTTTTATCTCCCGTGTTTTACAAATACCTTTACTTTTCACGTTTCTTCTTTCAATTTCTTTTGCGACTTTCAAAGTTTATAAAATTTATATCATACAACTAAATTTATTTCACAAATACTGGTCAACGTTCTCCATAGTACTTAATGGTTTACTCCTACTATATCAATTTCAATACTATCGATATTACAGTCAATCGCTTGTATAGCCAGGTTCGCCGCTGTAAAGATGTGCTTGAAAAGTAGGGTGTATCCAGCAAGGTATTATATCTAGAGACCGTGACGCAAATCCACAAGCCATGGCACACTTGCGTGCCTGTCGCAAATGCCCACATGTTCAATCGACGACCTGCTTGTGGGACAAATGAGCCGGTCGATGTTGCCAAGTACTGGCTAAAATATTACATAAACATTTGATTTATGGACACGAAGAAGAAGATTGCGGCAAAGTGTTAGGAGATAAGTTTTTTGAAAAAAAATAATTGCGAATCTCGGGGATCATTTTTGTATTTATAATTGTTTAGTTTAATTTTTATGTGTATTTATCGTTACACCGTTTGTTCATTTCGATAAATAAAAAATAATATAGAAAATAGCCATGCATTCTTTTGTGACTTATTTTAATACAGTTACACGCTTTTTCCCGCATAGCACGGTAGTCCGAGATAACCTAGAGTCAAGACACTCCGTTCTCCACTTTCTGTACGAAATTTAAATATTGAATATTGAGTAGCGGAAGTCGTCACCGCGATTTGTCTAAGGTGCCAAAACAATGAAATCAAAATATTTTAAATATAAAAATTATCCGAGTGGGAATCGAATCCACAACTAATCTCGTTTACTTACAGACGCTAACACTGCGCCATTACGGCCTCTCTCATTTTAATAAAAGCTAGAAATATTTAAAGGTATTAATATGTAATTAATAAATAACCTTAGTAATTATTAATTACATATTAATATTGGTTTTTAAGAGAAAGTTCAATTATTTTTGATATACTGCTCAAACTACCACATAGACCATATAGGTCTTTATATCTTATATTTTTTATTCATACTCACACTCATATAGGTTATTTCACTCATATAGGTTATCGGGTGAAATCTAGCGCCTCTCTTTCCTACAAGATTGGGGAGATGGAAATATTTAAATTATAAAATTTCCCCCAATCGGGAATTGAACCTTCTTTAATTTCGTCCGTTCAAGAATTCGGGCGGAAAATGGAGAACAGAGTGGCTGAACACTTGGCAACACTAACCCGGAAAAAAGCTCGAAACTGATAGCTTTTCTGTATTTCATTGAAGGCAGTTGAAATTTGTTATTTGAACCGATACTATACGACACGATGGGCATAGATAATTAAAAATCAGTTACTCGTACAAGGAACATTTTGTAATTTTTCTTTTAAAAAGTGTAAAGGCCGCTGTTTTAATCATTTTTACCGCGTGTTCACTATAATTACGATTATTAGGGATTACAAGCTATTACAATAAATAGCCTAATTATTGCACAAAACATGGCCCTCGAACACAGCTCCGTGCGGTGCGCATTCTCCGCCTAGTTGCCTCAAATGAGTCAATGATTATATTGTAAAATAGCAATAGTTTTATATTTTTATTATATAATATATTTTGCTTAATATTTTATTGTGTTTATTTATTGCACAATTTACATATAAACTGTACATTTATTTAATGAATAATTAAAATACAAGATTGATGTATTTTTTTAAATATATTTAATATTTATTTAATTATTTATATATAGTTGTTTTAAGTATTTTATTTCTTGTGTTTGAAATATATTAGGAATTATTTGGTCATATCTTAGTATTTTGTAGTACTTACTTACCTTACCGAAAGGAGTGTTTAACAAATTTTAATATCTTTTTTATTCTTAGAGAATCTAAATCTTTGATTTGACTTACATACATTAAACTAATTAATAGAATTGTAATGTTTTTTATGTACAAAAATGATCTACCAATTAAAGTTTTGGCGACCAATTTTTTTGCTAATGCCTCTCAGAGACGTTTTGAAATGTGTAATAATGTTGCAAAAACTTAATAACCTTTTAAAAATGAGCTAGGCACAAAACAAATCGGCAACAAGGGGAGGCGTGGTGGCGTCCCGCAGTGCACGTCTGTCACCGTGTTGCCAACAACAGAAAAAATTATAATCGTACCATTATGCCATTGTATTGGTAACCCTGATGACAGGTCGCCGTTGGACACATGTTTCAGGCATTTTAGGGCAATTCCTACGCTTTATGGGCGGTGTTTTAATGTTCTGTAGATTTATAGTATGGGGATCTCCCTCGTTTTAGTTTTAATATTGTTAACTAAATTACTAACACGTTTATACAGGTTTGTGGGCTGTTTAATTATTGTGGGGTATATATATATATATAAACCGGTACCATTTTATATATTTAATTCAATATCGATCAAATGCTATGTCAAGTCTCTGAATGCTCCTGTGAATTGAACACATCCTAACATTATGATAGAAGTTGGTTTAGTGGTGGTTTGGTGGCCCTGCCTTTATTTTATTAGTATAATAATAGATTAGAACAAAATATTGTCGCTAGATATTATTAAAGTTCTTAATATACAGCAGGATATTACCACATTGGCCCACATCTTATGAAACTTCAATACAGATTTATGATAAATCGTTCCCTAGAAAATTATTCTGTGCTCATCACCTATCGTCGTTAAAGAAACTAGTTTTGTCAATGAAGCGTCATCGGGCACCATTAATCAGTCGACCATTGATTATTTTTTTGTATATACGTACTTTGATTGACGTTTAGACAGAGGCTGTAATGAAGCTTGCAGTACAAGCTACAAATCTGGTTGTCATTAGCAACGCTTGTGTCGGGGTTAAGGACTTACTAGGATGTTAATATTTCAAAATATAAATGGTTTAAAAATTACATTTAATTTTTATTGTTTTATAGCTAGTTTCAAATTTATTTTCCAAAAATCTTTAAAAACGCAGCCATTTTTTTACATTTTTAGCCATTGTTACGCAAGTGCAGCCATTTTTAGCCATTTGTTATTCGATCTCAGTAGTAAGTTAGCTTTAAATTTAAACTTTATGCGCCGAGTTAAAAATATATATAAAAGTATAACTTTGTTTAATAAATAAACAAGTGTAATAAAGCTTTCTGCCTCTATAATATATATATATATATATTATAGAGGTGATATGTATATATATATATATATATTTAAATTCATATGTACGTGCATTTATATAGTGGATAGTTTGTTCATTATCAATACAGAGGCAAAGAATATAAAAATGTCTTTAGTAAATGAAAAATGTTTGAAAACAATCTATGTAATACTAAATATATTCTAAATTAAAACAATAATATACAATATATTTAAATTTAACTGGCTCTTTAGATTTATACGCGTCATAAAGTCAATTCTTTATAAAATCTCCCTCGAGCGACGCATCAGGGCTTATCTATCGATGTTGCAGGCGACCGGACCCTTCGGCCGTTATCGCGATACTGCCAGATTTCATAACAATAACACCTCCCTACTCCCTCCTTATCTCTCCACCAATCACGAGGGGACCGAAACTGGGTTCAAATTTGGAACTTCGTTAGTGTAAATATTATTGTAGCTGAGTCGATGGTTGGAGGTAATTTTGGAATTCCAGTATATTTAACAAACGGGGTGGTGCGGTTTTTTTTTTAATTAAAATTATGCTTAGACATGAATTTACACATCTTTCGTACATTAATTTAAGTGCCGGTTTATTATCATAAAGCCAACTGCTAAAGAGAATATTTTTTTTTAAATGTCCGCATTATCAAGCTGTAACATTTTTTTATGGCAATTTTTTGATTCTTCGTTATATAAATACAGTTTAGTTTTTAGTTATGGCCCATCGAGTGCGGTAGTTGAGTGCAAATCACATTTATATTAGAACGTACAAAAGAGGATGATCTGTAAGAAAAAAATGTAGCTTATAAGCTACTAGCTGACTCAACAGACGTCCCGTTTAAGCTATGAATTATCAGCTCGAATTTAAATGTATTTTCTGAAATTTTTAAATTACTGCGCAATTTCCAATTTGTTTCCATAAAAAACGTTCTATAAACTATAAGGAAAGTTAAAAAACAATTTAAGAAAACGTATAAAAATTTGAACGCAGCGGAATTCGAATTCACGCCTCTTCGAAAGGTCTAAGCGCTCAGGAATGCGTCCTACATCGGGCTATGTCAAATTTCTCGCGGATTAAAATTTTTATACGTTTTCTAAAAATGTTTTTCAATTTCCTAAGTGTACTAACAATTTCAAATGTTAAACAAATATTAAGACATTTATAAAAAAAAGATATATGACGTTGGTAAGTGGTTACAAGGAATATAGGGATTAATTTTTATATATAGGGATAAATCAACTTGTAATTTACTCCTTTTAGTGTGAACGGAGATGAAGATTAATTAGAAATGCATATAGATATTTAAATGAAGCTACCGTATTATCACTTGGCATGGCATTGTTTTTTTACTTTTTATAATTGCCCCTTTTTATAATTAGTATTTAAAAATATATTAATATAAAAATAAAAATGGTAATGTAACATTCCGTTATATATACGAAATTAAAAAATATATTCATTAATATTATAGTTTTTTTATCTTCTATTTCATGGGGACACAGAAGCAGCACTTTAAACCTTGATCATCCCATAGATCAATTAATAACATGGAATATATTTAATTTAACTATTTTTAACCTAAAATATATACAACAAATACAGTGACAACACAAAACAAGGGTTGTAAATCCCCAAAAATTAATAGTTTATAACCATAATCGTATAGCATCGCCATACGGGATGGTCTTCCATCTGAGCACACCCTGGAGGGCGGTTGGAACATTGCCGCCAACTGTTACACTTTCATACAACTGGCCTGATTGAGTTAACATTACTTTGTTTTGTATGGTCAGTTAAACTTGTGTAATGTATATGTTATGAGCTTTTAACTCGCGAGAGCTTTTGTGCAGCATCTAATTTGGATTAATTTGAAATAAATGAGAGTTGTAATGTGTAATTAATTAAAATATAAAGTGTAAAATAATTTATTTTCGTATTATTCCGTATAACAGGGAAGGCGGAGGGAACCTAGCATCAAGACACTCCGTTCTCCACTTTCCGCCCGAATTCGAGACATTGCATGTCCAGTGGTGGATCTCAACGCCGCGCTTTGTTTGCCACCAAAGTGTAGAAATTAAAATAAACAGTAAAAACAAAGCGGAGAAATTAAAATAATTTAATTGTAATCATTCTTCCAAATGGGAATTGAACCTTATACAGTCAGCCGTTGTCACATTGCGTCACGATGGACTCGTAAACATATTTTTCTTATTATTATATTTTCCCTTCGTTTTTTTATTTATTCACTGCGGCTGTTAAACGGTTTTACACACAGCCTTACATCTAGCAAATGCTTAGTGTACTAAAATATGTATATTGTATTTAAATCTATACATATAATAGAAATGTAACTGATCACTGTCTGTATTTTGAAGACATATGAAAAATAATATATTAACGAGGGTATTTATCAATGTAATAGAACCCAAAACATTGATTTAATTTTCTGTTTGTTGGTTTGTGTGTTTGTCTGTGCGTTTGTGCACGCTAATCTCAGAACCGGCGTAACTGATATAAACGCAGTTTTGATTATTATATTTGGGTACACTTCACTTGTCATTTAGTGCTTAAATAAAATTATTTCAATCGGTTCATAAATAAAACCGTTACAACAATTCAAATTATAAATCGAGCTACTTTCGTGATATAGGTAAGTGCGAAAAATAGAAAATAGTTTCGTCGTGTAGTTTACTCGGGCGAAGCCGCAAGCGAGTCGCTAGTATGTACTAGGTTTCAGAACCAAAAGGCCAATAAATGCCAGAATAGTTTATAGCATATATATTTTTAACGTTTTTTAAAGTGCTATTCGCACACTAAGGAAATTGAAAAATACATATTTAGAAAACAAATCCCGCTGCGTTCAAATTTTTATACGTTTTCTAAATATGTCTTTTTAGTATATAACAGTTTACAACAAAGAATTAGTATAAAAAAACTTATACGATTTTAAAAGTATTCGATGTTTTAACACCGTATTAAACAAGACGTTTACATATTGTTTTAATAATGATCGCAATTGAAGCGCGAGTAAATTGATAAAAAGAAGTTCATAAATATTGCGTAGTAGTCTTTCAATATCCGGAGCGTATTATTGTTGAAGTGTATCGTAATTAGGATCGGGAATATATACAGTAAATTATGTCGAAATACATGTTATATTTTATAGTTATTGCTATCATTATTATATCGAAACCTGTTACTTTGTGAATACGTACAAAAAAACTAATATATTTCTCATAGCATGGTATAAGGAACCTAGTGTCATCATGAGACGTCGCTCTCCGCTTTCTGCCCCGGCTTCGGGACGCTGGGTGTTGAATGGAGTAACTCAAAGCTGCAATTTGATTTTACTAGGGTATGGAAATAAAAAATATTTAAATATAATTTTATTCCTTATAGAGTGGGGATTGAAGCCACAACCATTGCCTTTTTAGACAGCCTATGACCCACTGAACAATATATAAGCTATGTATTTAAGAAATAACACATACTCAATAAAATTTATGTTTAAGATATATCTAATACTAGCGACCCGCTCGCAGCGTCACCTGCGTAAGCTACATGACTAAACTATCTAGATTTTTCGCCCGATCGCGTTTTACTTATATCATAAACGTTGCTTAAATTTATCGCTAATAATAATAATGGCAAATGGCTGTAACTTTTTTGTTACACACCTAATGTTCAGGGACGCTTACCACAATATAATAATCAAAATTAATTTAGTTCGGTTAAGCCGTTTCTGAGATTAACATGCATAAACAGAAGAGAAAATTAAAAATCTTTGTTTTGAGCTTTATTACATTGATACATGCCCCTAATAATATTTTTTTCTTATATTTTCTATTTACAGACGATATTACAGACAGCGATAACTTACATTTTTATTATATATATAGATAGATTAATGTAGCGAATAAAACTATATTCCTTTGTAAATAGGATGACAGAAAATTAAGAATGAAATGACTTATCAATAGTTTATATGATAAAATAAGTCTATCTGACGCGTCAGGATATATTGTTTTTGGTAGTGTCAATGTCGCGTACGTCTTGACCGACAAGTTATAAAAAAGTTATAAATGTCAATGGACGTGTCAGTCATTTTATAAGTTTTTTGCTGAAAGAGAATTCGGCGAAAATATGTTACTATATAATAAGTAAGTTCAATATGATCGCTTCAATTCTTAGCTAATAGTGACTGACTTAACAAAATATAGTTTCAATGCAAATATTAAAAAACTCTGGTTCTCTCTCTGGATATGACTGACGATTAGGGCTTTTTAGCCAACAATACAATTTGGTTTTTTTTCTCACTGGTCTGCCCCAATTTTCCATGAAATCCGGCGTAGTCAAGAATCCTAAAAGTGCATAAAAGATGATGATAATTAGTAATAGATAATTAAACATTATAAGCTTCTTTGCTTTCTTTGATTTTGTAAATCAAAAACAAGACCCGATTTTACTTCAAGATTTAAATAAAAACGAAAAACGCTTTTATTTTCACTCCCTTCAAATCCGTCAAAATATAAAAACGACAATCTATTACAAACATAATTTTGGCTCCCAAATAGTACTCATTTAGTCAAGGGTTAAGAAGCCATACATTCACAATGGGGTGTCTTTTTAACGCCGACTATTTTGATGGGACGGGTCTTTTTACTTTGAAGGGTTAGTGCCCCTATAATTTGAATTTTTTACTTTGTACGTGTACATCGGAAACTTTTGCTGTTATAACAATGCAGCTTGAATTGTTTGTGACAGCCAGTTTTGTGAAATTATTTATGTATATGTATGTTACGTGATAAATTGTGAATTTTGCTTGAGTGATTATAGTAGAGTCAAAGAATATTATGAAAGAAATGTTTGTGGTAATTTTTTAAGCATCGTTTGGAGTTTATCTTAAAGTGAATTCATAAGACGTAAGACGTATTACAATGGAAAGTTAATTATTTTTTATCTTTGTTAAAAACACATTTACCGGTGTGGCAAAAAAAAACTATTCTAAATGAACCATTCATTTTCTTATTAAAACTATAAGAACAAATGAAAGTATGTCAACATATTCACAAATAGAACGGCTCTGCTCCAATATTAATAAAAAAAAATAATATATTTTTTACTTTCCAAATTTTCAAACAGATGTATAAATAAAACTACATACAGTGAAATCATTTAATTTTAATATTTAAAAATCAAGTATCTGATAATAAATTATACATTACAAATGCAAGTTTTTGTACTGTTTATAATTTATTTAATACTTTAAATTTAAAGTAACAAAATTGTGAAAAAAAAATAAACTGCTACAATTTTATGAAATATGAAAACGTTATGTAACTTTAGCGACACTGTATTTACTAATATGATACAAAAAAATTGGAACCCAATCCCAGAGGTCCCAGTAATCATTCAACACTTGCCCTTAGCCCTAATCTCGGTAACTCTAATCATTCATCATACACATCTGTGGTTCTATCGCGCGAGCGTTTATAAAGTCGCTTGTGTCGACCAACAGTTGGTGTCCGATCTCCCTACCCGTGAAATATACAGAGACATTCTTGAGATATAACTGTTTGTACAGCTTTTTTTATGAAACTGTATTGTAAAAAATTAAGTTACTACTTAAAATATGTTAGTTATTATACAAAAAAAATATTAACTTGATTAGGAGTAAATTTTTATTGTTACGTACAGTTTTTGAAATTACATAGTATGGGTATGTTGGGTGGTGGATCTAAATATCGCGATTTATTTTGTTCACCAGAGCGAAGAAGGAAAATAATTAAGTTATGATCATTCCACCGAGTGGGAATCGAACCCACAACCAATTGTAATTACAGTCAGATGACGATTGCGATGGCCTCAAATAAATAATAATAAAATATAATAACATTTTAATTTTTTTTGAATTATGAGATCATCGTCAATACCAAAGTTAAAACGATTAATTATAATTGTTTTATATATATTGAAAATGAGCAAGTAGGGTAGAAGTAGAAACGAATTCTTGTCCAAATTACAACGTGAAAGTTTGAGATTAACATCCGTATGTTTACACACGCACTCGACGCGGAGGGATTTCGCGAATTAAATGACAATTTTAACGTGTAACAGTTCGGTGATAAAATAAATATCGTTTGCAAACTAGACAGTAGGGAGGGCTGGGTGAGGGCCTGGCGGGAGGGGATTTTTGTACTTATATTTATATTCTTGAAGTTAAATGAACTATTATTTTGAAATATACTTAGTATGATTATTTTTGTTTCTCCGCTCTGGTAAGGCATAGTACGGTGGTGAGTTCCGCCACCTCATGTAATGCCACGTCATGTCTCAATTTCTAGCGGAAAGTGGAAAACATGGCGTCTTGAGTCTTGACTAAATGTTTTTTAAGACAACTCAGTTATGCGGGAAAAGCTTGTAGCTTTAATAACATTTTTAGTGCCTATATGTTATGATATTTAAAATCTATTGTCAAGTATAGGTACTATAAGGTGACATTTGTATTATATATGGTGTTAATTTCGTATATATATATATATAATAAATTAAATTCAATTATTTTGTTTCTTTTAAATAACAAAATCTACGCCATACCAGAGTATCCACTGTATATTTTTTATATAGTAATTTGTTATAGAATCAGTTGAATTAAATGTCCCTTTGTCATTTGTTGGGGACTGGGGTTCGTCTACACTGTACAGCTTGAATGTTTAATTGCTTGTTTACACTGACAAATGCTTGGCCAAACAGTGCGGGCGCTTTTGGTCGTGCCAATTCATCATCCAGATATATTTTTAATACTAAAATTTATCTTCAGTATAATTTAGGGGCGATTATACTGTCTGAATTACTGCTAGTTTTGTAAATATATAAATTATTTTATTGAAATTTAGAGATACGATTGTTTTCTTTTCAGAATCCTACTAATTTATGGATTTTTTAGAAACTATTGTTTGAATACAGTTTCATGAACTTTTTTTTCTTCACATATAAGTTTCGAAAGTGAATAATATTTTTCGATAGTGGCAAAAGACATATTTTCAGAAATATTCGTCAATTTGTAATTTCTATGTATCATAAATGCTGTACTATATATAAGCTTTAGTTTGTGTCGCATTGAATTGAATTATGTAAATAAATTTTCAAAATAACATTTTAGCGGTATTTTTTGTCTCAAATCAGACGCCAACGCCTCGCTACGAGTGTTCCGAAAGACACGTCCTTGCTCAGTCAGGCACCTATACAGCTCAGTTCTAAGCTTAAAGGATTTACCTAATTCAATGTGACACGGGCTTGACGAGGAAAAAGGAAAAAAACCTAAGTTGACAGCACTGCGCCTTACGACATCGTTAAATCCCGTCCGTTTGATAAAGATCTGTGACACCTTCGCTTTTAAAAAAGTAAAAATAAAAATTAAACGTTAAAACCCACCTGGGCTACTGTATTCAAATGTATTTTTTTCGAAACCCCGTCGTTTTCGGGAAACCACCCTTAAAATGTGTGAGGTCGTATTTTAAGCTCATTTGGTGATTTTTGTTAAGTTTTTGTAGTGGAAGCGAACGACATTATTGTTTGTGGTCACAAATGAATTCGTATTAAGATAACATCGGTCTATCCAATCGCTGTAATGAGATTGCATTTGATATGCCATAATCTTTTACGTATTCAAAGTGTTTTATATGATTTCCACGAAATTTGCATTATATGAAAGGTTGTATTCATATAGGTATTATTGTTTTTATAGAATAAAATTTTTGTGTTCTTAAAACAATTTCGAAGATAAAAATGTAACAAAAGGTTTTTGAGTTTGAGTAAAAGCCTACCAATACGATAAGGACTGTAGAAAACAAGGAAATATAAAGCGAAAAATAAAAAAAATGTTATATCCTTGTATAGTCATATTTGTCTCGCCCATCCCATTATTGTCTAAGGATCGATCTCGGTAGCCACATTGTATTCAAATGGTTAGAATTTAAATACAAAAACGCGATTATGTCGCGAAGCATTATAAGCCTTGCGTCCGCTTGCGATTGTCATCTTCTTAGTTGTTCGAAATTAAGATGCCTGGACACTTCACATTTACCGTCGCGATTTACAATACTCCTAATGAAAAAGAAATTGTAAAGCTCTAATAAAAATGCGGAAAAATAGATTATTTTAGGTTTTTATCAATACCACTTAGTAGCGCTTAAATATATACATACGAATATATGTCAATGTCATCTTTAAATTTATTTATTGTCTATATTTTCGAAGTCTTGCTATATTAAAGCAGATAGTAACCGGCGTAAATTATTAGTAAATTATAAAGAGACGCACACAAAATATAAAACGTTTTCAAATTTTCAGTTTAAATAAACGTAAAAATAATTAAAATATAATAATTTCATTTGTCTCGCCCATCGTTCGAGGCCAATTTTGCGCAGTGGGATAGCGTCTAACTGTAATCGCGATTGTCGATTAGGTTAGGATATAGGTTCGATTCCCACTCGAGGGAATGATAATATTAAAATTATTTATATTTCTCCGCTCTCATAAACAAAAAGAAGAAGAAGCGGCGTAGAGTTTTGCCACTCAACACGCAATGTCTTAAATTCAGGCGGAAAGTGAAGAACGGAGTCTTGACATTAATTTCTTTCTGATTGCTCCGCTGCGCTGAAAACGCAGGAAGCGGAAATTAGTTTATGAAATTTTAATAAAAAAAATCGTTCATATATATTGTGTTAGATACAACGACCTGTTAGAAAACGCAGCGTTTCTTTACACGTGTGTAAGTACATAAAACGTTCGTTCTAGATAGAAAATTACAATCCATCTTGTTGGGAGTTGAATCGCACTACCATTACGTGTCATTGTTACACCTTCCGGTTTAAATTTAGATACTTCTTGTATATTAGATCCTAGTACAATTAATGTGTTATTCAATTTAATAAAGCACTGTATGTAAATATCTATAAATATCTACATACGTTGAAATATAAAAAACTTTAACCTCATTTAGAAAATTTGAAAATGGATAATTTACATGATAATTACATCAAATAAGTACGACGTCAATGAATAACAAATACAAATGAAATTGTAAATAAAATCAATAATATTTTAAGCATTTTTATCTTGCCGCTCTGGTACCTAAGACAAGGCGCGGCCTTAAGTTCCGCCACACATCACGCAATGTCTTGATTTTGGGGCGAAAAGTAGAGAAAGAAATGTCTTGACACTAGGTTCTTTCTGACTACTTTGCTATGCGGAGACAAATATGAAGCTGTATATGAATAATAATTTAATGAATTCAAATTCAAGTTCCACGCTCACTAATCACGCGAATATGTATTCACTTTTTTCGGATATTGCATCATATTTTTGATCGGATTTGCAAAATAAAATACTATCCGTATTCGTAACCCAATTAGAATGAAAGTAGCGGATAATGTCGAATATGAGCGGACTCTAAATAAGAGATACAAATAACAGATAAATGCAAATGGGATGAAAAAGAAATATGAAACAAAATGAAATCGATAAATTAGTACTTAAATTAGTAAATTTACTTACATTCCTCAAATATTTAACATCAGTAACTGATAACGATATAGAATTGCAATGTGTAGAAATGCTACATCCGTATCTTCTAGACTTAAATAAATAAGAGTGTAGGAAATTATATAAAGACTTTATTTTGAATTGTTTAAAAAACAAAAAGGAATGTCTCAGTCAAAAAGGTTTTAGTGAAATACGTTAGTCGTAGTTTAATAATTACATGCTTAGTAGAGCTGTACTAATTTAAGCAGAATCGTGATACAAAAATAAATAGCTGTCTCAATAACAAGAAACAAAAGCAGGATATGCATTTTAAATTACAAATAAAACATAATAAAGCGCCATTGAATTAACATTGCAATATTTTTATTATAATATGTCAATCTAATGAACATATAAGCGTGAGAAAAATGTACAAAGAGTAACTTATTGTAGACGTATTATATCGGGCGTATTTAATACCTTGGTATGTGAAGTAAATCCACTTGAGAGATCAATACGTACCAATATATGATTTTATCGGCGCAAGCGCTGTCACATTGTACGGGTCAAAGAATAAATATTACATAAATTGCCTTTAATTGACTTTTAAATATACAAGCCTGTATTTTTTTTTAGTTTATAATATTTCAATTTTGTTAATCATTATATTTATTTATAGAGTTAGGGCCGTTTTTCACTTTCCAACTCAATGCATTTTCAACGCACTTTTATTAGAAATATGTTAAGACTGAAAGAAAGATAGCTTTCTATGTAACAATCTTCTCTATCTATCAGTTTCCTTTTAAACTAATTTGTTATTTGATAACATCCATATGTAGGGTTTTTATTTGCCAGCGTCATATGAAAAAAAACAACTTTTAACTCACAATTTTTAAACTCTATCTAAATACATTAATCCTAAACTATATTTGAAAAAAAAATTAAGATTCGACCCGTAATTTTATAAACTTCAGATAATGAAGACAACGAAAATGACATTATTTTGATAAAATCGTTACTAGTGAAAGAGTTCCATGTCGAGACCATTTAGCGAGCGAACAGCAGTTGACAAAATATTAGTTCTGACAGACGATTATTTTGTCCCGGCTTGAACCAGCACGAACATTGTATCTGTCAAAATGTTGGACACGGTAACTAACCTAACCTAAATGGGATATACTTATATTTTAACAAAAAATATAGCTAAAAAAGTATTTTAACTTTTATTATAATAATTTGAAATAATAGATACTTATTTAAACGAGATACTGAAGACAATGCTGTAAGTATTTAAAATTAATATTTCATAACAAAGCAACACATTATATGATTCATATGTAAAAAAAAAATTACATAAAAATATTTTCCTTTATTATGGTGCTTAGATCAAAGAAGTTATTGGTGATTTTTTGTTCCTAGCCGCTCTGTAAATATCTTCAAAAGCCAAATTAGCCCTTGAGCCCCGATTGGGACGAAGTTCGAAATATATTTTGGATAAAGATTGGAGAGATTAATTTAAAAAAAACTATTAACATCATGACGTAATCGATATAGTGAAGACGTTTAACAAAATAATCATAGTATTTGATAGTTTAATCGTCTATATAAATTTGATCTATGAACCATCTCGTATGCCACTCGGATTAAGGCGCGCGCGCAGGTAGTCTGAATAAATTGTCACTGTCTATTGCGACTGACAGCTCGTTCAGGGCTATCAATGCTTTTAAAAAGCCGTAAACAAAAGATGAGATTAGCAGTTAGAAAGCTTGTCGTTTTTAAGAAAAAGATGATTTAACAAATTTATATGAAATATTTTAATATATTAGAGGTGTAAGTCAAGATCTAAGTGATGCTGAAAAAAATTTACAATTTGATAACTCATGTACTAGTTAGCAAGAAAAGGCGGACATATAGTCTGTTTTAAATTAAGTCAATTCAATAAGAAATGAAAATAAAAAATAAAAAAAAGATCATAGATATTTTTTAGTCTTTGAAATCATGCAACTTAAAATGTTTAATAGGTTTTTTATTATGTGTAATACTTTTTTACACTTGTGTAATACTTTGCTTCTATATTATGTGTAATACTTTTTTGTAACCTATCTAATAAGCAAAAACTGAGGAACGATGTTATTTAAATGATTTTTGTTGTAACTTTAATTTCTATTCAATGTATTTTAACATATTATTAACAAAACAAACTATAATTGAATTTAAAAAAATAACCATATGTGCCATAAAATATATTTTTTCGAACTGGCAGCCCTCAGGCTTGTCACGAGTAATCCTCATCAGCGTTAGGCAACACGGGTAGCGCGTGAGAACGTGCGCCTTGACGAGTCCTCCTCAATGTACAAGGTCACCTCGACATTGTTACACACGATTTAATAGGGTTTAGTGGTTAATACTAGGTCTTTGAATATGATAACCAGTTCGTGTTACCTTTATTTTACTTTCATGGATATTTTTTTAAAAAGGCTTATGATAAAGAGATTTCAGCAGCTGGTCATTTTAAATTTGAAGGTTTAGAAGTATATAGTACTTAATGCTTTATCAACTCAATGTCTTTTAACATTATCAAACTGTTATTTTCACACTTGGGATATAAATAACATTGATTTAGAAAACATATACAAATATGAACGTAGCGGTATTCGAACCAGCGCCTCTTACAAACCGCCCAAGCACTCCAAACGCTAAGCCGATACGATCTAAATTCTTATACACTTATTACAATTTATTATTAATGTTAAAATATAAATCAATGTCTCTAAATGCTATATTAATTACGAGGTTTGAACGTTGATGAACGTTGTAGCTTTTAAGCTTTTTACCTATTTTCAATCATATTATTTTAAGTAAACTAAACGACTAAACTATATTAACTGTATACATTTTATATTCGAGATTACCACTTCGATTGTGACCACGGACGAAAAATCTAAATATTTGCAAATAATCTGATTTAAATTGGTTCAATTTTATATATTTTAATTTTTAATTAATTTGAAGTTCAATTTATAATTTAATATTTAAATTATTTAATATTTATGTCCACTTGTATGTTTTAATTATAGGCTAACTCTACATCTCATTATAAATGTTGCTCACATCTTATATATATAAAATATGCTTGATATCAAAATCATAAATTGACAAAATAAAAATAAACCATGAACAATTTTTTAACATTTTTTTAAAGTGTTATTCGCACACTAAAGAAATTGAAAAAGTCATATTTAGAAAACGCATAATTTGGAAAAATCTCTCTACAGAGATGCTAACAACAAATATAAGTTGTAATAAGCCTATAACAATTTCAACGTAGCTGGATGTAGAACGCATAGCTTAGCGGTCAGAGCGCTTGAACGGTTTTCAAGAGGCGTGGGTTCTAATCCCGCTCCGTTCAAATTTTTATACATTTTCTAAATATATCTTAAACCATAAACAAGTTCATAAAAAAGTTGCTATATATAGCTATAAACAAAAAGAAGCTAACATACAAATGAAAATTCACACAAAAAACCGGAGAAGTTGTAAAAAGGTGAGGTATTTGGTTATTTGGTTAAAATAATAAAAGTACATATAATTATTGTAATCATATATTACCAACTGAATATTAGTGCCTATTAAAATTATAGGTAATTTTATCTTATAAAGGAACATTGGTTGTTCAACCCAAAACAAAATTAAATTTATCCGCGGGTCATAATTATATAATTTAATTTAAAGTCGTCGATATTCCGTAATAGCGCATACGAGTACATAACTTCTCTTCAAGATTATTTCCATATAATGCATTTCAATGCAGTTTTATTTATTTTAAAACGACAACAGTATTAAACAAAGCTCGCAGCATACAAGCTAAGCTTACCTTAAAAAAATTGCACGCTCAAGGGCATGTACGATGCACAAAATCTCGCCAGACGTGGCACTGACGTCGGCTGCCACTCAAAAGGGCTTCAACTAATCCCGGTTGGATTAAGGAAAAAACACCGACGGACCCCTGATGTCCCGAGCAAGCGTTCATGCATGGCTGCTCGCCCAAGAGCACATACAAGCAATATTACAGTTGCCAAGCTATTATCACTCTTATGATGCAAATGATAAGGCGATGAAAAACAGTAACGGTGTTACAAAGGAATTCTGCAAAAGTTAGGCATTTGACGCTTGAGCTTTCGCGTTGTAATGTAATTGTTGGATGAAGTTTTGTTTTGTAAGGTATCCGTTTCGTAGGTGTGCAAGGCTTTTTTTGTATTTCTTGTTTACATTAAAATAATGAGTTATAAAAAAAAATATATTTTCAGCTTCAAGCTTTTTCAAGCATAGCAGGATACGCAGATAGTAACCAGTGTCAAGACACTGCATTCTCCACTTTTCGCCCTAATCGGAGATATTGCGTGTTGAGTGGCCAAACTTAACGCCGCGCTTTGTCTTGTCACAAGAGATTATTTGATGTTATTAAAAAATATATAAATATAATCATTACCCCGAATGCATAATAAGTGATACAGACAGACGCTGTCACATTGAGCCGCGATGATCTCAAAAAAAAAAACTAAAGAGAAAGCTTTTCCCTTAAATTTAATTAGTAATTAATTGAAAATATAAGATTGGTTTTATTATACTAAGTTACAAATTCAACATTAAAACAATAACATTTAAAGCAATAAATAATGACAGCTATTGAGACGTTTACTAAATTTCGTGTGCAACTGATCGTAAAAATAACCACAATATTAAATTCACTTTCTTAAACATTTGCGGTTTCTGAGAACCAGGAAAAGAAAAGAGATTTAGCGATAGAGCATTTAGATACAATTACACTAAAGAAAGCCGCTATTGTAGGCAAATTTATCTAGAAACTTATAGAAGTCCTTAAAAATGTCAACTGTTGGAACGAAGGACCACACATACAGGGGAATTATTCGCACTGCGGATTTACCTTCCCTTACTGTGAAACACCTTTCATTCGTGGATAAACCAACAAAGAGGCGTCGAAATCTATACCTTTGCTAAGCCGCTAAAAAAACAGTTCGCCCAAAAGTTGGCAGACCGAAAAGTAGAAAAGGCGCATCCAAAAACAGATTATGACAAGCCCCTATTTTGTTTGTAAACATATCTATGATGCTCACAAAGGAGGTCCGTAATGTGACACCTTTGCTGATTGGATGTATATGTTAGTCATTGATACGTGAATTTTTCATTGTGGCAACATTGGCGCGGATAGGCGGCAAAATAGTCAAATTGTTGACATTTCGAGGTATTAAATGGCCACATCTGCGTGCTAAAATGAGCGTGCTGTTGTATAATTTAATTTTCTTTTGTAAAAAAATAGGATTTACTCGGTTTCGGATGTTTGGATGAATAGAGAAGTAATACTGATTGTTGTAATAAAAGATTTATAACAAAATGGATAAGATTACTATTAGTCTTAATTTTTTATTTTTACGTACAAATGAATCCTAATATTTTTTTAACACCTTCATACTTTTGCCCGTAAAGCAAGGTAGCGTAGTCAGAGAGAACCTAGTGTCCAGAGACTCTGCTCTCCATTTTCAGCCCGAAATCGAAACATTGCGCGTTAAGTAACGGAACTAAACGCCGCGCTTTGTTTTAGGTACCAGAGTGGGAAAATGAAAACCATTTAAATGTCATCATTGTCACCAGGTGGGTATCAAACGCACAACCAATCGCGTTTACAGTCAGTCGTTGTACCCGTTGTCATCGTTGCGTTTATATAAATTAATAGAAAATATTTAATTTGTTAACATTAAATATTATTAAAATGATTAAGACCCAGACCCATACTTCGTTTGCATGATTTAAAATAATTTTTTTATAATTCATGATACCGAATATATTGTTTTATTACAAATCAGAGAGGAGTCAAGTGCCAAAATCCAGTGCCAAGACATTCCGTTCGCCATTTTTCGCCCGAATTGGAGAACGAGAGTTGAGTGGCAGAACTCAAGGTGCTAGTCTTGTTCACCAGAGCGAAAAAAAAGAAATCATTTTTAATATAATCTTCTCTCCGAGTGGAATTCGAAACCGCAACCAATAACAATTACATTCAGACTCTGTCTCACGATGGACTCTAACTAAACCAAAAAATCATATATCTTTATTTAATAAAAAAATAACTTTTATATATATACAAAAATGATTTAGATCGTCGTGGCGTGATCGGGGGAATGATTACATTCATTTCTTTGCTTTTTTCATTTCTCCGCTTTGGTACCTAAGACAAACAAAGAGTGGAGTGTCTTATCACTAGATTATCTCTAAATACTCTGTTATACGGGAAAAGGCGTGAAGTAAGAAGAGTGATGGTGTGACGATGAAGACTTATTTGGTATCGCGTATTATAATAGTAGCATTAGATGTGCGGCTTGATTCAATTCCGCCTGACCTAGATACTAAGCTTGACATACATATAGAATTAACCTTGGGCATTACCTAGTATTAAATGAGTTTCAAATCCGCCAAGTTATCGGAGTCATTAGTCGGGTTACTTACCGGAGACAGTAGCATGCAAAATTTCGTCTGAAGCTCCGGCTACTCGGAGACTAATGATCGCGGATACTGGGCACCCTCATCCATGTAGGGGTGGCGCGAATGGTTCGTTATTTTTAATTAATTGTGTCATTTTATTTATTAGATTTTTTATTTATTTTAATTTTATTAGAGATTATATTTTACATCTCTCAAGATATTGGGAATTGTTTTAATTCTGAAAGTGTAATTTAATAAAGCTTCTTTTAAATGCATTCGTTATTGCCTTTAGAGATATATTCAAAATTGAGCGTCCAACGTTAAGGTTAAAGATTTTTTTTATTGCTATGAATCATTATCATATTTATTGTATTAAAACATCTTAATTTTTTTTTTGGTTATGCAAGTTCATAATTAAGTAAAACAAGAATACATACAAATTTCTTACAAAAACTCTGCTTAAATTTAGGTATTTCAAAATAAGATTTTCCATGAAAAAATATTATCCATGAAATACAAAGTGAGTTACGTATTTTCCAAGATGTTAAGCCACTGTTATTTCTTGGAAAAAAAGCTTTGCTTGAAATGTAGTCGTAAACTCCATTTTCCCAATACACAACCCTACGCTCCAGCGTCTAGTTCCGTAATGAAGCAATTTAAATGCATGAAGCAGGGCGCGACAGTCGCTTGGAGGGGGCATGACAGTTTACCATAGGAGGTAATATCTTCTTTTTCGTTTCATTGCAAATATCATCTTATAGCTTCTGTAATAAAGTACAATTTTGATTGCTAATTGTATATCATATAGTTATTTTGTATTGTTTAGTATATAGTAGGTATGGATGATAGTGGGTGCTCGGGGTAAGCTCGGTATATCTCTGCAGGTAGAGGATTACACGAGGGAACAACGACGTCGGCGAAAATGTTTTCCTAACTTATTCCGTATAGTGAAAGGAAAAGTGGGGAAAGTGGCGTCAATTCAACATGCCTTCAAGTTTGCTCAGGCGCTATGGACACGTAATTTACTAAAGGCCAGTTCGTTAGATGAACTTATCTTGTAATAAGCTGATTTACAAATAAGTCATGTTTCAAATGCTTATTATGATTCAAATTTGACCTGTCGTTGAAGAAAAAATACTCTGAGGTCATCGTACCGCAGTGTGGCTGCGTCTGAATGGAAATGCGAATGGTTGTAGGTTTGAGTTCTACTCGGGGAACGATTTTATTTATAATTTTTCGTTCTGGTACCTAAGATAAAGCGCGGCGATGAGTTTCGCCACTACACACGCAATGTAACGATTTCGGGCGCAAAATTAGCAATAGAGTGTCTAGACATTAAGTTTCCTATGGCTCACCCGCTGTGCGAGAAAACGCGTGAAGCTAAAAAAGAAAAAATATATTGGGATAAAAAATATTTCTAAAACTAAATATTGCAATATATAACTTCAATGGAATAAGTTTTAACTTAATTTAAAACTGCCTTCAGGTCATAAGGCTATTTTTATTTTACCCAGAGGAATTTCCAATACGTCTTCAAAAAAAGAACTAGTACCTATATACATTTGTATAATTTCTTAACAATATTAGACTTATGATGTTTCACCCGAACAAGATGTTAAGGGTTTCACGGCGGAAAGGGGTTGGTGATATATCTATAGTTTATCACGAGGGCACTTGATCGACGTTACACGACAACTATACTAGGGTTGAAAATATTTTTTTAAACTCGTGATTATATCATAAATTTCTGTAACAAATAATAGAAGACATTATAGTGGCGGAGTTCAGAATAGTTTGATCTGTTCAGAGGGTGTACCCGATGGGAACCCGTCGTGGGTTCGATCCTCTCGTTAGGTAATATAAACATATATATATATATATATTCATAATCTGATAAGACTTCGAAGTTCTTTAAATTGACGGAAATTGAGGAAGACGACATTTTTTCAGCATACTTTTTTTTTTAAGTTCACGCTTTATCCCTAGCGGGGTAGTCAGAGAGAACAAAGCGCTAACCAGTAAGGTAACTGTATACTTCTTTCGCCTCTTCCACAGTCACCAACCCCTTATACAAGCCGTCTGGGGGGTCCTATTGCTTTTACGTAACCTTTCACTAGTATCATTGATACTGTTTCCACGAAGGTCAACCCAGATGTCCCCCTGCCTCTCTTAATACGCACCTTTGTTTAATATATCTTTCTTACAGTTCTCTCATACACTTGTGAACGTTGTTCTTTATTCTTTTAGTGTCTACAGACACGACACACATGTGCACAAAAGAAAGAAAATTGAATAGGTATTGGACAGCTGAAAAAACTTTATATCCTTATTGTGATTTCGAATTAAACACAAGATATTCAGAGTTTTAAATATAAAAAGAAACATTCTTATGAAGCACATTTATTTGTTATGCAGAGAAAATCTAAAAAAAAACTGTTAAGTATTTTAGAAAATTTGCTATCTTATAGCTTACGATATCTGCCTATAATATATATGCCTAATAATATAACGATTCCTCTTAGTATTTACTAGACCTACTGGTCTTAGCAACAAAAATATTACGTAAATGTTTTTCATAAATTTCCTTTGTAAATTTAATGTAAAGAACCTTTACTTTTAAACTGAAATGATAATAAGTCTATTAAAAATGTATATTACATTTGTTTCAAATATATATATATACATATATGCAAATATTGTTTTTTATATTGGCAATATATCATTCCAATCGATATATTGCGATGCCAACCCTAAGCGGCCGTGCGTCTGACAACCACATTTCACCTGATCGAGGGAGCCACGCTCTGTTTCTGAACGATTAATCGTAATTTTCATTTCAAATAGAATATATTTTTATAAATATATATTTTATGGTCAATTTTGTGATTGACTCACGGCTGCCCCTTCAGTTGCACATACTATATATCTACTTAATAGATACCTTAGCAAAGTGTACACCAATTTTTACTAAACTGTTTTTATGTCAAATTCATGGTATAGTGTGCATTATTTTATTTCTTTAATTTAATGAATGTTTAAACACATTGTGGATTTACACACATAGAATACCCTGGATTGCGAAATTGATTTTGTCGCAGCTCCAGTTAAAAATTAGCTTGTCAACCATATATATGCCAACACCGCATTATGTCATATTTCGACGACACAATATGCAGAAGCGTAGACGGTTTGGAAAAACTAATCGTAATTTGAAATATCGAAGGCGAAAGATTGTGCAGTCGTTACGATTGTATGGGACACGCCGGACTCTTCATACGCTGACCATGATCCTCAGACATGAGGGTCCTACTATGGAGAGAAATGCATTATATTAAAAAACATTAGATTTTCACACTCTGGCTCCTTATAAACTGACACTCTGTCAAATTTCATAGTCCTTTGTCGGGTATCCAATTATATATAGATATATATGCAAATAATTGACGTCAACATTACTAGAATTTTCAATAAAAATCTAGTTCTCTATAAACTACAGGCAAAGCTAGCGGCAATATTGCCTCGCATTCAGTCGACGTTCCTTATTATAAGCGCCGACATATGCCTGGGGTGGAGACATAATTCGTAATGCCGACAATTCTACAGATAATAAAACTTAAAAAACAGTTACTAAGATTTTGTATAATATGATAATTTGTAACATTTTTGAAAGTGTTAATAAGCCATGCGTTCAAGTTCGTAGCGGTCACAGCGCTTGGACGGTTACCAAGAGGCTCGGGTTCGAATCCCGTTGCGTTGAAGTTTTTATACGTTTTCTAAAAATATTAATATTTTTGTTATAATAGAATTATAGAGGCTTTTGATTTCCTTACTATGTGAAGGAAAGCGTAGAAAGGAGTGTTATGACGCTACGTTTGAATCTGAAAAGAAAAGAGCTGTAATAAAATTAATCATACAATCCTTGAGAAAACTTAATATTTCTTAAAGAATACCTTTATAGAATTCATAATGATGTTATTCAATGCAATGTGAAATACAAAATTTAAGAAATCCTATAAGTTGAAAAACATTTATAGAAAACGTATAAAAATTCGAACGCAGCGTAATTCGAACCTGCGCATCTCGGTAACCGTCCAAGTTCAATTTGCTAAGTGTGTGAATAACACTCAAAAATGTCAAAAAAATTTAAAGAAATTTGACTAAATTTGAAGGATAACGTTAATATTTGACATTTAGAATTTCTTAGTATATTTTTAAGAAATAAATTTTATAAATAAAAATAAGAAATAAATTATATATATAAAAATAAGAAATAAATTATATATATCAAAGTATACTTTTTATTTCAAAATGGCCATGAACACATTAATGGAAAGAAAGTATAGGCGTTGTTTAGTAGCGGGCAAACGGTTATAAATAATACAAAGCCGCCCCCAGCTTGCGAGTTCCGCCTCGCGTCCGTTAATAAATATTACATTCATGTTCTTAGATTTTGAGATATAACCAAAAATAACTAGAAATTCTTTTGAATGTCGTAAGTAAAATTTGTAAGCATATTTACTTGAAAATAATATAGGAGTATATAGGTTTTTAAATTTAAAATCAATCTTTTACGAGTACATACCAAAATAAAGTCAATATAAGAGTGTCTTGACACTAGGTTCTCTCTGACTACCGACACTAGGTTCCCTCTGACTACCGACAGCTATGCGAAAAAAACCGTGAGCATGAAGCTGTTTTATAAACCAAATTCCTTCAATTTTGTTTAACAAACCAAATTCCTCTGTTTGGGTTACAAATTCCCAAAAAAAGGGTTCCTTTGAAAAATCAAAATTTGAAAGCGGGATTCAAATCTGCGCCTATTGGAAATCGTCCAAGCGCTCTGACAGCTAAGCTTTAAGCTTCTGGTTTTTCTTAAATTAAATCGATCGTTTGTCTAATAAACCACTTTAAGAACTAAATAAAAAAAATATTATATATGCTTCTCTCAATTTACATATAATTTTTTTTTTTACTTAAATCAAAATAATTCTTTTACATAAGAATGTAAGTATGAATGTCGGACTGAGCAAGCTACATTTTACAGAATACCAAATAGTTTAGCCAGACGAATTTGATATATTTGAAACTAAATTTGAAGTGCAATGCCTATATCCGAATAACAAGAAAAAAATTAACACAAATAGATGGACTGAAAAAAAAGTCATGCTTGTTTTCTGTGTCTATTCTGTATCTGGGTTAGGTAAGTTAGTATAGATATTGTGTGTTGCGTCGTCATTTTAGCCGTGGGACGTCACTGCTAGTCGTGGTCAAGGGTCTCGAGAGGTACCACGATAGCGGTTTTACACTGCATATATCGAATATAACAAAACCTGACTCTAAGAAGACTAAACTATAAGAAGAAGGCAGGCAACACTTTCGTTTAAATAAACAATCTGCCTAATGATTTTAAGCACATTACTCAAATATATCTAAATTATATGACGAGTTAATAAAACATAATTTTATTTTTGGAAAAATACTGACTCATAATGGCTTTACACTTTCCCTGCATAGCGGGGTAATCAGAGAAAACCTAGTGTCAAGACACTCCATTCGCCACTTTCCGCCCGAAATGTTGATTTCGAATATTACGTGTTCAATATAATTGCATCACAATTATACCTTATATAGTTCCGTGTTCTAATTAAACTTACTATTTCGTCCTATTTTAAAATTTTATAAATACAAATTATAGTATTATATATAGGTAGCTAAGTGTATTAATAAAAACAGTATATATAGGTAGTTAGGTGTATTAATAAAACTGACTTAGAAAGGCCCCACACATATTATGAATGATGAAAAGAATGTAGTAAAAACACCGGAATGAAAGAATCTCACAATTTGTCTAAAGAGTTTTTAATAAAATATTTAACCTCCAGTGTTGTTTATTTTTTTAATTTCAACTGGGCGGCGCGGTCATTACGTTCAGGCTGGCTGTCACTGTATAACGACTTGAAATATTATTCCGCCCACCGATTCCACCTATTCTAGAGATACGCATCGGTGGCCGAACACGCCTACACAACAAACGAAAACGAAACGCAGCGTTTTGATAACGCGAATGGTTAAAAAAAAAGCTAAAACAAACCTGCTATCAATCATCATAATTTAAATTAGACAATTTCGCTGACATTGTTCCATTATACGAAAGGAGTCTTTCGTAAATTGTAGCTAATGTCAATTTTTTATTATAATTTTGGTACGTGTCAACGTTGGTTGGTTTAAATAATCTATACATATAATAAAAAAATGTATGTAATCACGGTCTGTATATGGAAAATATATGAAAAAATATATTTTTAGGTACATTTATTAATGTACGAGTAGTAGATAGAACCCAAAACAATGATTTTTAAATTTTTCTGTTTTTCTGCTTGTTTGCGCACGCTTACCTCAGAAACGGCTTAACCGATTTCAATGCTATTTTCTCTTTTGTATTTTGGTAAATTTCCCTTAACATTTAATGTTTATTTCATTTTAATCGGTTCGTATATAAAATGGTTACAATCATTTAAATTATTGATTTAAAGCAAAATTTGTGCTTTAAGTGAGAACGCGGGCGAAAAACGAATAAGTTTAGTCGTGTAGTGTCAATAGTAATATTATAGACATGGCTTATTCTTTTTAAAGAAATGAATAGAGAAAGCGATGTTGACGATGTTCAGGTCACAGACTGGGGTAAAAATTACAAAGAAAATGAAAATTGTGATATCGACGATGAAAATTATAAAAATCAATGAGATTGTTTTGCACATGTAATAAAACTTTCTTTTGTGCTTTTTATCCAAAGTCAAATAACTTTATACAAAATGAGAGGATACATGCTTAATTTTTTGAATATTCAACAATTTACCACCGGTTCACTAAAGTTAATGCCACAGACTTGAGAAGAACCGGCGCAAGAAACTCAGCGGGACTTCCGTTTTTTTTTCTTCAATACAATAGCTTACAGATTTATTAGTGACAATGATACCTTTGAAATAGACTGGAGCGAGTATTTCATTCCATGCGTGTTATTATTTATAAAATTTAGTAATTAATTAATTAGGTAATAACCTTTAAAACACAAATGTCTTTTCATAACTTTTTACAAATTGTGATGAAAGAATTACGGGTTCGATGCAATCGGTCCAATCGCTTCCAACGGACTTAACATTTGATTATAAGCGTATAGAAGTCCCCGTGCATTTGCGTGGACGATAAACAAATGACAATATAATTTTTTTGTAAGTTTAGTAGTAATCAAGTTTCCCTAAGTTTTTCCAACCAATCCTACCAACCTACTTAAATTATGTTTTTCGTAGTGTGTAGATGATTCTTGTGTATTTGTTATATTTAGTTTTCTATTAATTTTATTAAATTTTGTCGCTTTATTTAAGTCAAAGGCGGAAAGGAGTTCCTTGGAAATTGAGACTGTATTTAGTAGTAAGTACTATTAAAGTTAATTTAATCGTTATATTTATAAAAATATATGTTTAAATTTTGACTATTTTAACCGTTTAATAAAGAAGCTTAAAATCGCATGGTCATAATAAACTGAGTTCAACATTATTAGTAGTACAGAGTACTCTGTATTTCATATCTGGAGATCAATATTATATAGGTATGTTACAAAAACGCATTATGAACGAGCGTTTTAAAAAAAAAAATCGTGCCTATAAATAGGCCCAGATTGAACAGTTTCTAAGAGGCGCGATGACAGTCCGTTCTTCGCGACCGAATTCGAAGCGTTTGCATGCCTGGTTACTGGCCTGGGAAATTAAAATAATTTAATTTTATAATTATTCCCTAGTGGGACTCGAACCCACAACCTAGCTTAGATTCCTTTTTGCACATTTTTTTATTTTGTTCCTTTTTTGTATATAAATACTTTAAAATATATTACAAAAACTAAAAAAGAATTAATTAAAGTCACGTGATGGAGCTAGTCATAGTCAAACTAACTCACAAATGTTTGGAGTATCTTAGAAGATATCGAACAATACAATGGGTCAAAACATTGAAACAACCGTACACTTTCTCACCTATTGTCTTTATCTTGAACTGCAGACTAATAGTTATGGCACATTCAAAATGGATTCTAACCAATATGGATATATTTTGACAGTATTATATGTAATTAATTTGATTTATGGGCAAAATGTACAGCAAGATGTGTTCCAGAAAAGCCAAGCAACGTGTACAAAAATAGCCAAGAATCCTTACTTTGATATAGACATTATTGTGGGGAAACCATGGAGGATATACTACACTTGGAATCTGAAATTGGACACGAAGTGTTTGGATATGATTTTCCAAAATGCTACACGGGGTGTTAGTATAATTATATTTTTTTTAATTATAAATACATAACACTGATTAGAAGCAGGTACATAATACGTATTCAATACGAACTTCAAAGAAGATATCAAGAAGATATCAAAGAAGATATCAAGAAGATATCAAAGAAGATATCAAAGAAGTAATCTTAGAAGACAGATAAAGATATATTGATCAAATTATAATACTGTTCTTTGTTCCAGCTTCACGCTTTATTCCGTACAGCAGAGAGAACCTAGTTTAATGACATCCATACTCCGATTTTCATCTGAATTCGAGACGTTGCGTGTTGATTGGTGGGACTCTATCCTCGCCTTAACGCCGCTATAACGCCGAACTAGATTAGAAAAATGAAAATAATTTAGATATACTTGTTCCCCGAGTGGGGATTGTACCCATAGCCATCGCGTCGGACGCTGTTCCACGATGAAAATTACTTAGTTAACACATACTATAAGTATTCAGCAATTGCTGTTTCTATAATCGTTTAATATGTAACCAGGTTATAAAGAGGATTTGGTCAGACATGAATGAATACGTGGAGTATCAGCCGGTGTGGGAAGCAGCAACTCTTCACGTGACAATGGGCTCAGAGACACATGAGTTGCTATTGTTTGCAGATCAAGGGGTTGCTGGGACATTCTTAGCGGTGCCAAATGTAGTACGAGATGCAAATAGTAAGTAAAACACAATAAACATGGTGACGATATCAATTCTTCTCTATTAAATTGGGTATTCAGACTTGATGATGTGATAAGACATTGTGGATAGGTTATGCCCTTTTGACGGTCCAGCCGAGGTTCAAGTCCTATAAGACACCGTTTTGGTCGACGACATCCTTAATACCAACCACCACCGATCAGCCCAGACCAGAGAATTTGTGCTCACAACTTTTCTCTGGGATAGAGTAAGTTCCTCACCCGCGGCGTCGCTGTAAATCCCAAATGGGGCCAATGGCATTAATCTAAAAAAGTGTTTATAACTAAAGATTTTATTAAATGAGCTTAGTTATTAGGTTTTGGCTGACACCATTATATGAGCGTTCAAGGAAAGAAGTAACAATCTACTTTATCTACTACTCAAAATGCGAAATATAGCTTTTGCGTAGAAAAACGCATATTACGATTTTATTTATTGGTGTTTTTGTTTTTTAATCCAGATATCAGACCTATGCGGAAAGGAGTTCCACTTCTCAGATTCCAAATGAAGTTACTAAAGGAAGGCAAATATTTATTATTAATGGACTGTCATATTGGAGGAGCATCATTAGCGGCTAGACCTAACCAACCCATATACCGTTCAGAAATCGCGGCCGAAGCGGCCTATTTAGATATTGGTGACGGCCATCCTGCTTGCACTGTCGAGAAGAATAAAGGGGAACAGTTCTTTGTTAAATAAAAAAAATCTTTATTTATTTGTTTTTAAACTGTAATAAATGTTATCATTGCTAAAACAATATTTTTAATTTCAAATTTACCTATCAGTCTTTTCCGGCCGCATCAGTCAATTCGCATGCTTTTTTAAATTTAATATTTTGTATTTTACTTATAACAATAATCCGTTATCGACGGATGTATAGTCAATAACATTGACAATATTATTGTTTAAAAAGAAACAAACAATTTTTTTTTTAATTGTTGATTGTTTGTTATTATATTGATTGTTTTACATTCGTCAACACTGTTTCATGTGGCACAAGTATAGTTCAAGTATAATTCACTTAAAGAGCTGTCCATAAAAGAAAATGTCTAAAGGAAGTTTTAAAATTGTAGCTGTAACTTTCTTAATAAGCCTTTTTATAAATATATGCTCATCATATGAAGTGGATGTATTAAAACAATTTGGAACCGAAAATTGGACAACTTGCGAGGATTTCCTGGCAAATACCACTTTTCGAATTGACGATATTGTGAATGTCGACTGGAAAATATTTTATTTCTGGAACCTCGCAGAAGAAAGGTCTTATAATATAAGATTTTCATTGGCGACACCCATCGTAAGTATTTTAAAAACATTTTTCATATGATTAATATTTGAACTAAACTTGTACAACGTATATTTTGTTAAGTTATTCATAGTCTAAGGGAAAATTACGTAAAATAACTTTAAATATGATCATTTCACGGAGTGGGGATCGAACCCACAACTATCTCGGTTACAATTTGCCACTGTGCCACGGTGACCTTTATTGGGAACTTAAATATAAGAAAATAATTTTATTGATTGATTTATTTAAAAGCTACAGCAACAAAAATATGCTTAAAATTTTACTTAAAACATTTTTTTCGTAGTTGGTAGACAGGTTCAAAGTGGAATTGGACAAAATGAACTTTACAGTAGAATGGTCTAAGGCGGCCCTTTTCATGGAAACTTCAATAGACCTTAGCGCTCTGTATATCACCACCGAAACACCTGGAGTATTCAGGCTTATACCATCATTCGCCTTCCATAGTAAGCGAATTATTTTGTTAAAAATATATATAAAAAAAGAAATACTTTGAACTTACTAACTAATTAAACAGCAATAGGTTTAGATTTAATTTATATGTAGTAGAAAGGGGGTTCCATATTTATGGTTTTTTTCTTCTTAGAAGCAACTAGGATAGGAACTTAGGATTTCATGGATCCACCGTGTGTGTGTCTGTCCTGTTATAGGGAGAGGAGCAGTGCCAAAAGACAGTGCCTAAAAGTAGGCTTAAGGGACCCCTTTTAAATACAAATTAACGCTCGCCTCCACTGTCTGAGCTTCTCTCTCTGGTTAACCAAAATGAAACAGATGCTACTTATGCAACTTTTAAAATGGACTATTGATAAATCAAGACAGGCCGAGATCTTTTCGTAGATTATAAAGAGTTTATATATCTCTCGCTTCTAATTCTGCCACGTACAAATACAAAACAAATTAACAACAATATAATATTAAAGCATTTAGTACAAATTTAGTGAAAATTTTACATTAATGTTTTTTTTTTAATTAAAATGTAGACAATATAAAAAGGAAGTTACGTGCAAAAGTTAGGTATATAATGGGCTTAAAGTATAAAAGCTGCATACACTTTCCTTGGAAAATAATAATAAACAATTGCAATCCATCGATAAAGAAAAATGAAAAAAATTACAGATAAACCTCAACTTTAGTTGGATCTGAATATAAAAGAAATGTAAAATTTTCAATTACTAACTGTTTCTTGTCCGGAAAACATAAAGTACAAAAAATAATTTTGTACTTACTTCGCTTTTGCTCATTTAAAATTAATTAAAATTGTTTTGGCTATTTAGTCGTATATTGATAGAGAGTTACTTGCGCAATTATAATCTGATTAAATATATGAACAGTGAGGTAATTTTTAAAAAAGCGTATTATTTAAAAAAAAATACCCAAGCACTATTAAGACGACGTTGTGGCGCTTCCAATCATACTTTGAACCAATTTACAGTATAGGATTGCAAGTGCGATTGGTTGTGGGTTCGATCCCCACTGAGAGAGTAACACTGAAGCTGAAAAAAACTATTAAGCACATTGTGTTTTCACCAGAGCGGAGAAAAAAAAATCATTCCGTACTAGTGACAATACAAA